>OU026153.1:115445552-115560959 GCA_907269105.1 Volucella inanis | reverse complement strand
AACTAGTGCCAATTATTCTCCTCTCACCGCAGTCTCGCCATGTACGTGCGTAGTGATGTAGCTTACCAAACTGCTCCGATCTGGAATTCAACTTTTTATAGCTAAAATTTCACCTCCGGAAGCAAATTATCTACTACTGCTTTATTTACAGAGGCCCAAACTGGATAAATTCGACCTTTAATAAGTTCGATGTGCTGTCTGACTCCAATCAAAGAATTGTATCCATGAATCCTTATACTAAAATCGTTATTACTGCCGATTTCAATATACACAATTCTGGGTGGCTTCGACACTCTGGACGGAGAACATCAGAAGGACTCATTCGTCCACCGACCATCTAAGCGAGTAGATGTGTTTCGGATTTTCTTGTGAACTAGAACAGTGCACATAGTACAAAAAAAGTTTTTGACAAACATTGTGAAAGAGGCAAGTTGGCCTAGTCGAAGTAGCAATTGATCGGCGAGCCAAGCGATCTGAGTTTCGACTCCTGGCGGGGGAAAATAGTTTTTTTTTCTCTATATTTAATAGAACAAAAACCAAAACATCAAGCGATGGATAAAGACGAGCGGTCTGCTCACGTAATAGTGGATCCAGTATATGGCGTGATTAAACAGCTGACGAGGCAATAATGTCAGACCAGCCAGCTACATCAGAAAGTGAAGGGGCTGTAAAAAGAAGAAGGAAGCTAAGTCTAACTCTAAAAACTGTTAGACGTCAACTTCAATTGAAAAGCCGTTGGTTGAAGCTAGTAGAGGGGCGAAAACCTCAACTACAGCAGCTGCAACAACGAATTCAAATCACTAACGTCAAATAGCGAGAACAACGAGAGAACAGCAAGAGCCACAGAGCTATCAACAGCAACAATAACAACAACCTAAAACTCAAACTCAAAAATATTTGGAATAGCGACAACAGGTAAAACAAACTACAAAAAAGCTAGCTAATTAGCAACTACAAGAAAATCACCAAAAACTACATCAGCAGAAAATACGTAGTCAAGCAAAAGGTGCCACCAATTAACACCCTCAATATTGAATTAAAAGACACCATTGAGCTTAGTAAGAGTTTGTTCAAAGGCATTATACAACTATAGTAGGGTGCGTTGGACACACTTATCAATAACACTAACGGAAGCACTCTCCTCGAATTTGCTCTATCCACCGTCCAACAGAAATTGGCAGGTAATAAAAGGCAATGGACGAACAATGGACAAAATCATACCTCGGTATGAACATACTGACAACGAAGACTTATTCTGCAACGCAAGTATTGCCGCACTGCACCGACCTAAAAGTAGACTACTGTCATGACTAAGAACTTTGTACAGACAGTTTACTGACAGACATAACTCGGAGATCATGACATTAAAGTTATCGATTAAAAACCTCCAAACAATTACAGAAAATTAAAGAAACTTTGTAAGTTTTTATTGGAACAACGAAATTCAGGCTGTAAACACCAGCCACCCGAATATGTTTTCACAAGTAAATAAAATATTTCGGAGAAAAGATCAAAACGACATTTCATGTCTTAAAATTACCAGAACGACGGACAACGAACACTTACTTTTAGCATCAATCCAAATAAGGCCGTTGATGATAACAACTTCTTTGTGATCGAGGATCCGCAGGAGAAGGTAGAGGTTATAGGAGCGACTTTTCAGGAAGTGTACAAGGCGAATGACATGATTTGCCGAACCACGACCTGGAAATTCGAGTCCTTGTGCACACTGTTTAACTTCGAAATGAAATATTGCACTGGCGATTTGAGAGCTCGGCTTTCACCCAGTTTGGTAACTCGAATATATAAAATGATGTCATGCCGCGTCTAAACTGGTTACTGATATCCAAAGAAACCAAGGCAAGAACCAGTGCACTGGTGCCTGCCGGATTGACTTGGAAAAAGCCTTTGATATCGTATGGTTAAAGGGACTGTTTTTCAGGTAGGACATTAATAAATAACTTTTGTATATTCTTTACAATATTTACGATGTGACTTTGGCTATTACATTTCAAATTAAAAACGGTTTGCAACAAGGTGCGGTGAACTCTTCAATCCCATTCAGCATTCACACAAGTTATCTGATGGGTTCACCTCACCATACCATAGCGTACACCGACGTTAGATTGAGGTCATTAATATGCTTTTGCATCGTGATTTCGACAAAATTAAGCGATATTGCGACAACAGGAAGTTGAATGTCAACTTTCAGAAGTCGGAAAACGTTCTGTTTAGGATGCCCTTGCCTGGGGCCTCTAGGGATACCAGAAGGAATTGGCGAAAGGAATTGCTTGTCGAAATATAGTCAGATAACTTGGAATCTGGCCTGATTAATATCCGTATTTTAACAAACAAATAGATGTTGCTCTGGTCAGAGCCAAAGGCGCATTTGCCCTTGCAAAGAGACTGTTTTATAGCAGCTAACTCGATGCGAGGGTGAAGGTGATCTACTACATGACTCTTATCCGGCTAATACTTTTATTTGGTTTCTACCCCAATTATATGTATCATGAGAGAGCACGTTTTGGCAGCTGTGTTCCTCTAGAAATGTTCCTTATCTACCTCGATGAAATGTCTGATCCAGGACAGACAGCAGCTCAAACAGCTGCGAACAGGCGACGCAATTACGACAGAAACGTTGTACATGGCAGTGCGGAGCGTCTCCCGCTCAGTAGGGCAGTAGGGAGTCACGCACTGAGGGACGTTGCTCGGCAACATCAATAATTTTGGTGGCTTGTTAAAGTAGAAGAAGCTTCATCATCAAATTCTTCAAGTAATAGGTAGCTCCATAGGAAGAAAAGCTGATCATCCTAATTTTTAGCCGTGGTCTGCTTATATAGATTTAAGTTGTATTAGATTAGGTTAGATTTAAAAAAGAAATTAAAAAAAAAATAATTGAATAATAAGAAAAATACAACAAATAATATATAAAAAATCGAAAAAAAAAAATAGACAAAAATTAAAAGAACAAAAGATAGATAATAACTTTCCTTAAAAAAAGGGGTAATCCATGCAATAAAAAAAGTATTGTACCATACCACCTTGATCAAAATATACAAGTTTATTCATCTAAATATTGCCCACTTCAAAGGAATCCCCATCGACTACAACAATCCTCGAAACATTTTTTATAATCGGTTTTCGGTATGTCCATCAGTGCTTCATGTGATTTTCCCATTATTTCCTCTCGGCCGCTGAAACGCGTTCCCCGTATTGGTTTTTTTAACTCGATTGAACAGAAAGAAGTCACAGAGAGCTAAATCAGGTGAGTTCGGTGGCTGTTAAATGGTATTTATTGCATTTTTCGTCAAAAATGACGAATGGGACTGTGCGTTATCATGGTGCAAAATCCACTAGTTTTCTGCCCACAGTTCTGGTCTCTTTCGGTGAATTGCTTCATGCAAACATCTTAAAACGCCTAAATAATACTCTTTACTAACTGTCTGGCCTTCTGGCAAAAATTCATGATGTTGTAATCCATGAAAACCATGAGCATTGCCTTCTTTTTTGATTGAAAACGGCGTGGTTTTTTGGTCTCGGCTGATTTGGTGAACGCCATTCACTTGCCTGATGTCTCGATTGCGTGTCCTACTCATAAACCCACGTCTCGTCTCCAGTAATGATCCTTTTGATGAATGTGGGATCGGATTCAGCTTCACAAATCATATCTTTTGCGACGTCAACATGGTCTCTTTTTTCCATAAAATTGGTCTTTTGGCACCAACTTTGCTGCTACACGACGGAAATCCAAATCATTAAATCCAATCTTGAAGGGATCCATAGGCAATGCTCAAGTCTTCCGCTATCTCAATGATGGTTAATTTGCGGTTATTGACCAACATTTCTTTTACATTTAGGGGGTGGACGTGGTGTAGTGGTATATGCATAGACTCCTCAAGCAGACGGTCGCGGGTTCGTATCCCGTGCCAGGCAATTCTGTGAAAAAGTCTTTTCATAGAATTTGTATGTAGTTATAAAAAAATCCCGTTGGAGTCAACTCTGATATGAAGGCATAACATTGATATTGGAGTGGTTGCTGGCTGGGCTAATTGCAACGAACTAACAACTAGCACGTACTTAAGACCCACTGGTTGAGGAGCATGTACTAGCTCGTCCCGTCCAGTTTGACAACCACCTCTGGGAAAAATATCGAAACCTAATACATCTGAGTTTCAAACTACTTCACCACCCGCCAGCGCCCTGGAGAAAAAGCCAGTAAAAGGGTATTCATATCCCCTTGGTGCGCGCGCGGTATTATAAAAAAAAAATTCGTCGATTTTCGATGTCAATGGTCTGCCACTGCGTTCATCATCTTCGATTGACTCATGACCACTTTTGAACTGCTCGTGCCACTGGTAAACGACCGTTTTCAACGTTCGCACACCATTAGATCCGTTTTTTACCTAAAATTTAATGCAAGTTCGTTGCTGCACATTTAAATCCATTTCTAAAATTGTTAAAAATCGCCAATACACACAGAGATAGATGTACTCTTAGCTACATAACTTTTGCAAATGTCAAGCTATGATGCTAAGCTTTAGAGGGAATGTCGACGACAGATATACCAACTTAACAAAAGGTGGTATATGTTTTACAATAAGATAGACTAAGTAGGCTAGGATTTATTTTAGATAGTTTATAAAGTTTGATTTTTTTTTTTTCTTACAAAAGGTTCATGTATAGTACTAAGTTTCTTCAAAAAAAAAATATTTTTCTTAATTTTAATCGTAATAAATATAAAAATGTAAAAACTGTAAAAAATGTCGAAAAACGTAGTTTATAGTATGTGTTAGGTTTATTTTTAGAGTGCCTGCATGGGGCCAGTTAGTCAGAATAAATTAATGTTAAGTTAATTAAGTTAATTTTTAAGCATTTTTTTGTCTACCGTGTAAGATTTAATGAATAAATTAAATCAAAATGCATTTAAATTGAAAACTGATACCCGAAGGACGGTGTGTTGAGATCTTCGCTGCGGAAAACAACTTAACCCGGCTTGTTAATTAACCCACACGTATACCAGACCTTGATAGACCTACGCCAACACCCTGGATTTGTTTTTAACTTCTTACCCTGATAAATACAAGGTTAATGTGATATCTCTACCTCTGGGCTCGTCGAACCGCTGTATCATATCAGCGATTTTCTCGTACATCGACCAAACAGTTGGAAAAAAGATTCCTAAAAGAACCGTATGGAGATACGAGAAAGCCAATTGAAACTACTGCCGCTACTGAAACGATCACAGACACCATTACTTTTGTAATGAGATCCTTTATCCCTTATCTCACGAAGAATATAAAACCAAAAGAAAACAAATGGTACGAATCGAACTGCAAAGAGAATTGAACAGGGTAAAAGAAATGTGTTTTTCGGTACTTCAAGACCACTCCAGAGAGGAAAACCGAAAAATGTTCAAACGAGCCAGGAATAACTGCAACGCTTTTCTTAAGAGTGCTAAATTCCAATATATGAAAAACTGAGGGAAAAGATACTACAATGTTTCAGTTGTAGTAAAAAGGTTTAATTGTTCGTCAAAAACATTAGAAATTCTGCCTCATTCTCCATCCCAAAGCTCACTTACAATGACATTCCAGCTGTAAGCTCTTTTGACATGGCCAATTTGCGTTCTGCATATTTGGCATCCGGTTCAACACTTCTAGATTGTGCTTTGCTACCACCTACACTTAAGTGCGTCGAGTAGCAAGAGTACTTAAAGATTTCAATTTACACAAATCCGCTGGTCCAGATGATATATCTCCCCTTCTTATGAAGGAATGTTCATTCTTGCTGGCAAAACCACTGTATAAGCTTTTTCATCAATCCTACCTTTCTGAGAAGATGGAAAACAGCATTTATTCAGCCCGTCCCTACAAAAGGCGAATCTTCTTTTCTTTCATCCAATAGACCCATTGCACTTACGTCCCTTCTTCCCCTGGCCATGGAAACGCTGATTAGCCGCCAGCTAACGAAATATCTCGAAACGCAAAAACTTCTCAATGACCGGCAGCATGGTTTTCGTAACAACAGGTCCACAGGTGATTTGATGGCATGTCTCACCGAAATGTGGATCCAAAGCATACATCAATCTGGCGAAAGCAAGGTAGTTGCACTTAATATTTTAAAGCATTTGACAGAGTTTGGTATGAGGCTCTTTTGTCGAAAATGCGTGCTTTTGGGATCGATGACTTCCTTCTACAATTAATTAAAAATTACCTTTCGGAACGTTCAATTCAAGTTGTCTTTAATGGTTTCTAGTCTGATATAAATGCTAGTGTGCCGTTCTGTTTTTGACACTCTTATTAATTTTCATTAATTGTCTCTTATCTGATACTTCTTATCCAATATATTTCTTTGCTGATGACAGTACTCTCTGCTTTTCACATTTGTTTCTAGACTTACGTCCCTGCTCTTCGCCTGTAAAACGGGAACGGCAGCGTATGGTAAACTTATTAAATTTCTATATTTACAGCATAGCCAATTGGAGATATATCAACAGATAGGAATTTAATACTTTCAAAACTCAATGCTGTCTGCTGTCTTTAAAGCGAAATCTAAATACCCAGTCACTTGCATCGTCAAAACTGAAAAACTTTCCACACCAATGACCACCTACGTTGGAATGACTACATATACGATGTCGCCAAAAATGCGGAATGTCAAAGTTTCCTCAAGCGATGTAAGAAATAGTTCAACCCCTCTGATCTAGTCTCAATATATAAGGCATCCATCCGCCCATCTTCCCATCTGTCCATTTCTGCATCTGCTAGATAGGATTCAAATCCGTGCGGTAAAACTCATAGGTGATACTAATATAAGTCAGTCGATTGACACCCTTGAACACTGACGTAATTTCTCCTGTCTCAATTTTTTTTATCGCTATTTCCACCAATAGTGCTCAGTAGAAATCACCAGTAGCGTTCCGCCCTTCAAACGGTAACACACGTCTTACTATGAATGCTTATCAGAATTGCCTCAAGCCCACTTTCGGACGTTCTCATAAATATCGTGATTCGTTCCTAAGCCGTACAGCTCGCTTATGGAGAGTCCTGCCGAGCTCTCTATTTCCTATTCATAACTTGTAAACAATTAACACCAATTGTATTTGGTATTTGTCATTTCTTTCTCCGTGGTTCTCCTGCGCCAGTGCTGTGTACAAACATTTTAACTTTACTAAAATCCCTTGAGCGCGCTCTTTTAAGGAAAAAGAAGCGTAATACACTAAAATCCTATAATTCCAGATTATGACATTTTAGGTCAACTTGGAGACTCAAAATATTTCACCACGTTAGATTTGGCAAATAGTTTCCACCAAATCGAGATTATTGAAGAGGATAAAGAGAAAAAGGGCATTTAGTATTGCCATTGGTCATTTTGTGTTCGTACACCAAAATGAGCTGAAGTAAATCAAGTCATGTCAAGAGAATAAAGTGAATACACGTAAGAAAATTCCCATGGTTATCAATACAACAGCAAAACCTCAATTCGAAAGGATGGTTTTTAATACAGGGGGTCCACTCCTAGTTACAGAGAACAATAAAAAATATCAAGAATAGAAGGATGATGGCAAAGGTACTTATAAAGAAAATAATTTACACATTTGAAATACCACAAATAATACTGACGGAGCAAGAAACAAATTTTTCAAGTGAACTTTATAGAAGTGTTTGCAAAACACTAAAAATCTAAAAAATACGAACTAATCCATACCACCCAGAATCGAATGGCGCACTTAAAAGATCACACAGAACCCTAGCCGAATATCATAAAAATTGTGCAAGCAAAGATCAAAAGTATTGCTATAATTATATAGACTATGTGATATTTTACCTCAAAACCACCTCTCATGCAACCGCTAATTACAGTCCACTCGAAGCTTTTTTCGGTTTCGAAGCACCAACTTTCTTGATCCTTAACGGTAGTTTAAAGCCTGCATACAATTACGTTGCCTATGTTGCTAATTTAAAGAGAAAAACGCATATCCTTGAACGATCCTACGAAATTACAGAAATATGGAACTATCTCCTGAAAATTAAAAACCCAAATTCGGTAGAAGATCATACATAACAACTGGACCAAACATAACACGCAAACTGAAACAAACACATAGGAGTAAATACTAAACACTATTTTGTTAAAGCTGAAATTTTTTGTATTTTTCAGCTGCATTATTCTTGCGCATATTGTAAATATAGCGCTCTGATTGTACCTCAATACAGCACTATTATTATTGGTATCACTAAATACAACCACTAAAATGCCATTAAGTACTACAGGTGTCTGGTTGGAACCCATGAGCAAACTTGAAAAATCCTTTAGAAAATGGATATTCTCATTTTTATTTAGATTCACTAAACAATTACAATATCAAAACCCTAGGACACAATATTGTTACTCTGTCAGGCTTCTGCAAGGCTACTCTAAAAGAACGCCCATTAGACCATTGTAAAATGACGCTGCAAGTACAGAAAAAATTCTTTTACTCAAATATAGCAAAATGACAAGCGATAGGTAAAGGTTGTATTCGAAAATTTTTCTTCGAAACAGTGGGTTCTCAAGACGCCGCAAAAATAGAAAACGAGTTACAATTTTTCTCGGGATACCAAAATAGCCTTTATCATGTGACATCGGACCAGACGACAGTTATATATTTTGACGCACTTAATGATACGACTTGTAGCATAAACAATAACTTTAATTCAATAACCGAAAAAACTAAGAAAAATGCAGTGGAACTAGTAAATCTCATGAACTTTGAAAAGGTGTTATACAATTTAGACGAATGGCAAACCTAGTATCCATGTGCTCTTCCAAAATTCTGGCGAAACAACCAGAACTACTAAACATTTTGCGATAGGCAAGATTAAGCAAATAAGTCAGCTGATTTTTGAACTCAGACATTTTCATATCAAAATTAAACCACATACAAGGGGAAATCCCGCGTAACGTGAAGTTTCCTTTACGTTACGACACTTATATATGTAATTAATAATTTTATGACTCAAATCGGTGTACAGATGGTTTACAAGGAGTTTAGTCTACTTAAAGTAATAACACTCCCTAACCAAATACAAAGAACACATATATCGTTACAGCTCCACGAAAAGTGGAGTCACTAAAAACTACAGACGATTCATTTTTTTAGGCCCTGATGATTTAAAAAAAAATGTACGATGAGCGAACCAGAACCTTTGTTTGCCAACAAAATTTTGTTGTACACAACCACAACACCAATAATTGAGATAATTTAAAATTGACTGCCGACAGCAGCAGAAGAAAAAGGAGCCCTCCCAGACAACCTATTCAAAAAAGAGCGATCAAGTGTTGATGCCAATACCAACGATAATTGATGTCGTTGAAAGATTGTTCTACGGCACAAATGAGTTCTGGGCTGGTTCATTCATTAGAAGGGCACTGTAGGGCTAAGGTACAATTCCAACAAAGGTGTAAAATACTACAAAGCCCCTCCAGCAGTCCCACAGGGATCGGTTCTAGGCCCACTATTACGGAATATAATGTATGTCTAAGACTGCCCATAAGAGTTACGATAATTGGATTCGATGAACATATTGCCTAATATCGATGGATCTGGATACACTAGACGAATTTTACTTTCAAGTGTAAAAAAATCAGTCCTTCTGTGCGCTGCCCCAGTTTGGTCAAACGCACTAAGAACGAAGGAGTCTTAACGAGGTCTATGGTCAACAGACAGATAGCGGCTTTCGAAAAATCTCAGAAGATGTTAATCTAGACGATTAAAACTGAAGAATAGGCAGTGTCAGAAACTATATATTTGGCAGTCCCGTTGGGCTAATACAACAAAAGGCAGATGGACGCTTATATTAGGGGTGCACTACAACTCATCTTTTTGCCCAGATTGCCCAAATTAGGGTTAAGATACAGAGCATGCAATATTCCATTGCATACGATTTCTGGGATGGAGAACAGACATACCAAGACCGCAGTTAATAATTGAAGAAATTTTGTTATGAGCAAATGACCGAGCTGCGAATGACCGAAAGAATAAGACGTGCAAACGAAACAAATCGAGGAGACATAAAATAGATTTCTTACCAGGCACTTGAAGTAATACTTGAAGGTGGTACCCCGGGTAGAGTGGTCGAATCGTGTAGGGTGTAGTTTAGTAGGCAGGTGTATTCCTGTAATCGAGCAATCAGGCTTGCAAACCGTTCATACAAGTAGCCCGGGTCACACACACATATGCATAAACAGACAAAAAAATATGAAAATATATATAAAGTAGATACTCCCAACGATTACAAAGAAGTAGAATGAAGAAAACGGATTTAGTTGTACGTATTTAATCAATATTTAATATTTAATCAAATTATTTAGTTGACTACCGAGTTGTCGTTCAATGCAGGCGCATCTCAATAACTGCAATTGTAAATTTATTTCGCTAAAAAAAAAATTAAAAAAAAACCGTAACCCACAAATTTCAAAATATTTCAAATTAATAAATCCTGAATATTCTCTCTATATTCCTATTTATAGAGGATTGATATGAAGAATCAATCCTTTTTTTATGATACTCATAGATATACTTTTTTATGGCTTGCAGCTGCATAAAGAAAATACTCAATTATTCCTCTTAATTATATGGGCTATTCCTCGTTGTAGAATTTGGCTGGCATATGTGCGTTTCTACGAGTAATATTTTCTTTTTTTTTAGGAATATATTATACTTGGGATGTCCGTTGTATAGTAGTTTTTATGAGCATCAATAGGTATTGCATCGTATTGCATATTTTTTGTTAATCTAATATAACTCCTCCCCCTTTGCCTTTTCTTCGACCGAAACAAATATATTAATAAAATTGGCATTATTATAAAAATTATAATTACAGTTTTTCTATGCATGCTAAAGTAAAAGTTTGAATGCAATATTTCTTCTGTTACATTTATGTTATTATATATGTTTGAGTCAATAATTTTTTAATTTTAACACATGGGCTGAAAAGTCAGTGCCGTTTTATAGTAAAACACAAAATTTTTGCAAAAGTCAACTTTATTTATCAATATAGTTGCCTTCGAGGGTGATACACTGATTGAAACGATTTTTCAATCTTTTGATACCAGTTTTGTACTACGATTTTGGTTTAGCCTCAAAATAGGCCTCTGTTTCGGCGATTACTTCTTCATCGGTCTTAACTCCTGGATTCTTAACTTCTGGAGAATACGGTGGGTGGGTAAGGAATTCGTTGCCGAATTCATTCAATTTTGCCATCGTTTACATCGACTTGTGACACGGTGCATTGTCTTGATTAAACAGCACTTTCTTTTCTTCAAATGCGGCCGTTTTTCTGCGATTTAGTCCTTCAAACGCTCCAACAACGCAATGTAATAGTCGCTGTTAATAGTCTGCCCCTTTTGGAGATAGTCAATGAAAATTATTCCATGTGTATCCCAAAATACGGATGCCATAACCTTGCCAGCCGACTGATGAGTTTTTGGTCGTTTTGGATGAGGTTCGTCGCCTGCTCGCCACTCAGCTGACTGCCGACTCACTTTGGTGTGAAGTGATGGAGCTAAGCTCATCCATTGCCACATACTGACGCGAAAATTCGGCTTTATCGCGGTTGGACAGCTTTAAACACTCCTCTGAATCATCAACACGTTGTTGTTTTTGGTCGACTGTGAGCAAACGCGGCACCCACTTTGAACAGAGCTTTCGCATGTCCAAAAATTCGTGTATGATATATCCAACATGCTCTTTTGATATCTTCAGAGCCTCAGCTATCTCGATCAACTTCACTTTACGGTCATTCGTTATCATTTTGTGGACTTTTTTGATGTCTTCATCTGAAACAGCCTCTTTTGGACGTCCACTGCGTGCATCATCTTCGGTGCTTGTATGACCACTTTTAATTTTTTCAATCCACTTGCGAATGGTTCGTTCGGCTGGTGCAGAGTCCAGGTAACACTTATCAAGCTATTTCTTTGCATTGGCTGCATTTTTTCCCATCAAAAAGCAATGATAAATCAACACACGAGATTGCTTTGAATCCATTTTTTTCACAATAACAAAAGTTGCTTCACTCACAACGCTATATCTCGAGAGATAATTGTCCGACAGCTGTCAAATTTATACACATTCAGTTGGTACTAACTGAAAATGGTATGGACTTAATTCAAGTGGACTTTTCAGCCCATGGTTTATACTCGTTGTGTTGACTGAATAATCTACATCTTTAAGAATGAACTGGTTTACTATACAATTGCATACTTATTGTCAAATTTTTGATCACTAATTTGTAATGTACCAACAGTTTTTAAAAGTGATCAATACATTTCTTTTAATTACGATCTTGTGCGGAGACTTTAACCGTGATTTACAAGAAAATACCTCACTGTCATTTACAAACAAAATTACTACTTTTGGTCTAGGGTCTATCAACACTACTGATCCAACACATTTCACAAGCACCTCATCAACCCTGACAACGCCCTTCTTTATACTCAGTTGTCAGTGCCTGCCTTCTCAAAACACGACCTGAAGTTTCCAACCTTTAAATATCCTCTGAAGCGAACACAAACCACTATGTACAAGTATAGGGATTTTGGGAAATAATCGTATATCAGTTTTAAGAGGATGTTATTCAGGCTAACTGGCTAGATGTTTACTTCATGACTTCTGCCAACAATCAAATAGACTTCATACAGAATTCCATAAGTCATCTCTTTAGCTCACATGTTCCTATAAAAATAAAAAATATGCAACAAATTCTAGCACATGGTTTACACCTGAAATACGAGAAGCTATAAAACCATGTAACCTAACCTACAAACGGTGGTATAGAGTTTTTCAGGCTTTAAAAAACTGTGCTACCATGAAAATAAGGCAAGCCAAGAAGCGGGTTTTGAGTACATAATAAAACTATAAAACTAAATCAGCGAAAATTATGTGGAAAATATCCAAAAACTTGGTGTTGGGTGACAAAATGTGATAATCCATGAGAACTTAAACCCTGATTCTTTAAATTCAGAACTTACTAAAGTGCAAAGTACCTTGCCTGACGTTGGCGAACTCAGTACGAATGTTTCTATTCCTAACCGTAAATAACTAATTTCTTCCAGTTCACTAGAGTAGATGAGAACGACATTCTGTGTGCCGTCCTACAGATAAAATCTAAAACCATAAATTCTGATGAAATACATGAACACTTAATTAAAATAAACTTGACCCACATTTTTTCTAACTTTACACACATTTTTAACACAATCATTATGGCATCCGTTTTACCTTCTGCCTGGAAGGTTGGATAAGGTTATTCCGATAGAAAAAAAACCTGCTACGTGTTCGTCACCACCGGAGTTTAGACCTATTTCTATTCTTCCGTTCCTATCCAAAGTCTTCGAAAAATTGTTTTACAAACAAATTAGTGCTTTTGTCATAAACAGTAACCTTATAAATGACCAACAGTCAGGTTTCAGGAAAAACCATAGTTGTGTCTCTGCCATTCTGAAAATTACAAACGATCTGAGAAATTCTATGGATCACGACCTGGAATCTTTTTTCGTGCTCCTAGATTTATCAAAGGCATTCGATGCTATCAATCATGGAAAACAAACAAACTTGACAGTAGCCATTTCCCAGCTTTATATTTAGGTAACACTGTTGTAGAATATGTTGAAAAAACGAAAAACCTAGGTATTTGGTTTGATTCTACCCTCACATGGGACCAACACATTTAAATATTTATTGGCAAAATATACGGGTGCTTACGCACCCTTTCATTAATAAAGCACTTTATTCCTCACCACGTAAGGCTTAGCTTAGCAAAAATTTGCCCATAGCTACCTATGGATGCCCAATTTTTTAATGCCACAACTCAGAAACGCGAAGAAATCTTACAGTGGCCTTCAACAACATTACGCGATATGTTCAAAATCTCAAGCGTTTTAGTCATATTTCTGAATACATTAACAGGATCCTGGGTTGCAGCCTGCACATCTACTACAAGTTTTGTGAGCTAAAAACACTAAACCGCTTCCTGATTTGCAAGGAACCTCATTATTTGTATGAAAAACTTCAGTTTCCAATATCATCGCGTTCTTTTGTTTTATTAAACCAAGGTTTACATGCAGAAACTCCGAGAACTAATATCTTGTTTATGTTGTCAGAGAATGAAACACTCTCTTCGCGGAACCAATTCATTTGATAAAGTGTTATATAGATATCTGACCTTATGCATCTAAATGGGTTTTTTTTAATTTTTTTGTTCTTGTATTATCTTATCTCTTTACGTTTTAATATTAATTATTTTTTTTTAAACTACGATTATAATCTATCATTGAATACTTGCATAGTTTATTCCATTCTTAATCTATAAATAATGAAGCCAATATCTGAATTGTTTAAACTTAAATAAATTAGCTTAATGTAATGTAAAAGATTCTGTGTACTAATAAATGAAATAAATAAATAAATAAAATAAAAAATTTAATTTCGCTATTTGGTTTAATTTAAAATTTTATTGAAACAGTTTACAAATGGTTATAGATGCCTTATTTCTTTATTTTCTTTATACACAATTAAATACATTGATTCTAATTAAAAGTTTTAAAATTGAATTCCTCATTTACTTTATTAGGTACTGTAGTAAGGAAATATACCATACACCGAAAGCTTAAATTTTATCAGAAATTCCAGTTACAAATGAATATCAATAAATTTTCGTGAAATTCTCCAATTGATAATGAGTGAATATATTAAAGTGAATAGAATGAATGGTGTGAATAGTGTTCAAAGTTACTATTATTTCTTTGCGTATACATACAAATAGTGCTTCTTGGTTTTTGTTTGATTTTAGAATGATAAAGTTAAATATGTACATCGTAACTGATTCTTGCATTAAAGCAACATACCGGCTTTCAGGTTTGGTAAAATTTTGACACTCGATATCTACACCGCCACACTCATCATGAACGGCTCAACTGTCAAAACGAAACCATAGCAGACACAACATGAGTTGAAGGAGAGAAAATCAGTAAAAGATCAAATGGAGAAATAAGCACAAAAAGTTTAGTGCTAAAGATTAACTGTCAGCTATCCTAAAATGGATTTCTCTCGAAACAAGAACAACGAAATTCGCCCGATCATTTTACAATTCTCCAACATACGAGAGCGAAACTCAGTTCTTCGTGCAGCAACACTATATCGGAAAAAGGCACGGAAAACTCTCTGCCTATATGATGAATAATTGTGCTCTCCTTCAAAGAGCAATTCGCCTCAAGCGAAATGCTCATCTCTTCGCAGTCTATGTACACTAATCGTTAATCAGTGTTCGTAAAGCTTCCCAGAACAGGCCAAAACTTTTATATTCTAGGCTCTGGTGACAAGTTTTTTGTATTTATTGTTACCTGTTTAGTTTTCTTAAATTTAAATCAAACAATTATAAATTACTTTTTTCCCAAAATCATGTTCACCTCTATTGAGCGACCTCGGTAAGGCAATTTTTCAAATTCATACTTTTATTTGTTTGTTAGATTATACCATTCGTGCTTTTTATTTCCACCTCCAGTTATTACGCTACTTATTTTTTATGATATAATAAGCCTGGATGACGACGGTATGGTAGGACAGTCCCATACAGTTATACCTTTGCTATCTTTCTCCCCTATGCAGTAGTAACTAAATTGCCGGTTCCAGCGCAGTTTTTTTTAGATTGGAGGATAGAGCCGATTTTCCACAAATAAAATAGGCTGAAATCCAAAAAAAAAAAAAAAATATAATAATAATAATAATATGGGCAATCAGCAACACTGTCACGGAGGAATATGAGAGACAGGATTTAAAAAAGACTCACTCGAAGGATGAGGGCAGTTGTTTTCCGGTTTCTCATTGTGGCAGTTCTTGCAACAAACAAATTCTTGCACTTATATATTATCAGTTATTTTAAGTAAATGTAAATATATAATTTTAACCCAAGAAAATAAAAGTGTTTTGTGTTACCTAAAAAAACAATCTTACAAATTTGGGGACTCAACCAGAATATTGAAATAGTGTTTTTGTTTTTTTTTAATAAAACGAAATAACGTGCTTGGAAGACATAAATGAGATAAAAAGGTTTCTAAAATACGGCAGAAAAAACATTGTGATGACTTTACACAAAATTGTATTTGAAGACGAAGGCGACAGATCCACAGAAGAAGACTCAGATTGTCGATGTACGTCGATGAACATCTATGTGCAGCTGACTTGATTACGATTTGCAACGCGTTAGGGATCCATTGCAACGTTAAGGATGTGAGCCAACACAATTTTGATAACTTAAGAGAGGGTTGCTTACTTAGTTCATGCAGTGCCGATGACGACGATGCCAACAAAAATGCCGACGAGGATGGCGACGAGGATAATGATAACGACGACGACGATTGTAAGGACGAATATATCAACAACAACGATGACGGCGATGGAGAAAAGGAAAAAACCCCGAACGGAAACAACAACGGGGACCAACTCAATCAACAGAAAAAGTGTATACAGTTGGTGAAAGAAATTAGACAAAACAGTAATGAAAACATCATTAAAAGGGAGCAAAAAGGAATTCAAGCAGCTTTTAAAAGTGATATACCGCCGATTTCCAGATTTGCGATCAACTTCAGGGACATAGAGGACTCTATAAGACCATTCGATGGAAACGGGAAAATATCCGTGGAAATGTGGGTAAGTGAATTTGAAGAAATCGCTTGAATTATTTATTGGGATGACTTCCAAAAATTTGTGTTTGCGAAAAAACCATAAACTGTAGGGTGTCAAATGCTTCGAATGCAATAAGTTTGGCCACATTGCGAGAGATTGCATATCAAAACAAGTTGACAATACCAAAAGCAACATGCGGATTCTGCATTCTAACGATAACATAATGAACAAGGAAGTAAATATTGGAGACAGGAAGTGGTTAACTTTATTTGACACAGGCAGAAAATTCAATATAATAACCGAAAAAATCTATAAATATTTGAATATGCCGAAGCTTTCAGAATCCAATTTATATATTGTCGGGCTTAGGCGGAATAAAAATGAGAATAAAATAAAATCTTTAGGTCATTTTGAACAAGAAGTCGAAATTGATTCCGAAAAATTTAATTTAATATTGCATGTCATACCATCCGACTGTTTAGATGTTGAAATAGTTATTGGAAAAGAGTTTTGTTGACTAGCCGAAATAAGAATTTTCCAGAAGTTAAAAAAAGATGTCAATGATGAGATCCACGCGATAATAAAGATAGATGCCTTATCAGAACTCGAAGAAATTGACATTGGAGAAACTGCTAGTACTTACGCCAAGCAACATGTGACTGAAATGATCCAAAACTATTGCCCAAATAAGATCAAAACAACAAATGTCGTAATGCATTTCATATTAAAAGATGAAACTGCCATTACATGTAATCCACGAAGGCTACCAATCAAAGAAAGACATGTGGTCGACGATCAAGTAGAAGAGTGGTTAAAAGACGGTATAATCGAAGAGTCAAATTCTGAGTTCTGTAGTCCAGTCGTACTAGTAAAAAAACGAGATGGTACATCAAGGCTTTGTATCGATTACAGAAAAATTAACCGAGTAGTAGTAAGGGATCCTTTCCCTTTTCCTTTGATTGAAGGCCAGCTCGATTGTTTACAAAACGCCTAGATTTTTAGTACCTTAGATTTAAAAAATGGTAAAGTAAGTCGAAAATACACAGCTTTTGTAACACATAATGGACAGTATCAGTTTTTAAAAGTATCTTTCGGACTTTCGAATTCTCCAGGGACTTTCCAAAGACATGTCAACTAAGTATTTCATAATTTAACTAGAAGAGGTATTGCATTACCGTAAATTGACGATATAATTATACCCGCCAAAAATGAAGAAGAAGCTCTATTAAACTTAGAAGAAATTTTAACACTTTGCAGAGACTATGGGCTAGATACTAATTTAAAAAAAATGCAGCTTCCTGAAAACAAAAATCCAGTTCTTGGGACATGTTATAGAAAGTCAACAAGTGTCCCCGTCACCCGAGAAAATTCAAGTCCTAATAAAATATCAGATACCGCAAAACATTAAACAGTTAGAAAGCTTCATTGGTCTTGCAGGATATTTCCAAAAATTTATACCAAGCTTTTCTATAATCGCAAAACCGTTAACCGACTTAAAAAAACAGAACGCTAAGTTTGAAATGAAGAGCAAGTCGTTTCTTTTAACACACTTACGAAAATTTTAAGCGAGAGACCAGTTCGTAATATATTCAATCAAAATTACGAAACAGAAGTTCATACGGACGCTTCTATCGATAGATACGGCACGGTGTTACTGCAAAAATCACCAGAAGATTGTTGATTATATGAGCAAGAAGACCACTGAACAGGAAAGTTCACGAGCAATGAACTCGAAATATTAGCTGTAATAGAAGCCTTCAAAAAGTTTAGAGTCTATCTTCTTGGCTTACATTTTAAATTAATAACCGACTCTCTGTATCAGAGTTGCTCGTTGGATATTAATTTTACAAGAATATGACTATGTTGTTGAGCATAGACCTGGTTCACAAATGAAACACGTAGACGCTCTTAGCAGACATGCAGTAATGATAATCAACGATGATAGTTTAATTACCAGAATACAACGACTACAAATGCAAGACGAAGACCTCATAACCATTAAAGAAATTCTTCAAGAAAAGTCATCTTACAACGAATATTTTATAAAAGGGGACGTTCTGTATAAGTTGATAAACAACGTCGAACTGCTAGTAATACCACGAGGCATACAGATGGAAATAATAAGACGCGCATACGAAAAAGAACACTTCGCTGTTAAGAAAACGATAGAGCTAATAAATAAATATTTTATACCAACTCAACACATGCCACGTCGATAATCTCGGTCCCTTGCAATCAACAAGCAAAATGTATCACCATATCTTTATCGTTATCGACTCCTTCACGAAGTTTTGTTCGTTGTATCCCACGAAGTCTAAATCAGCCAAAGAAGTAATAGATAAATTAAGGACGCAAAGCATGACATTTGGCAATCCGGTTCAAATCATCTCAGATCGAGGATCCGCTTTTACTTCGGATGATTTTCGAGAATACTGTAAACTGGAGAACATCAAGCACATCACAATTACTACCGGTTCACCACGCGCAAGGTAGGTGGTAGGTAGGTCGAACGCCTCAATAGCTGAATATCGAAGATCCAACTAAGTGGTACAAGTTTGTCGAACCCGTTTAAAAAATCATCAACTCCAAGTATCAAGGACCAATTTGAAACCATTTGAGGTACTTGTCGGAATAAGAATGCGCACCAAAGAAGACCTTCACATAAAGGAGCTGATAGAGGAGGAAATAATCGCGAGTTATAACGATAAAAGGGACGAGCTAAGAAAAAGTGCTAAGAAACAAATAATAAAGGCTCAAAATGAGAACAGGAAAAGTTATAATCTTCGACGAAAGCCAGCCACAAAATATAGGGAAGGAGATGTAGTAGCCATCAAAAGGACTCAACTTGGAGGTAAATTGAAACTAAGGCCAAAGTACTTAGGGCCGTATGAAGTTACGAAAGTTTATCCGAATAATACTTACGATATCACAAAAAAAAGTTACAACGAAAGTCCGAAACATACAAGTACTTGTGCTGAATTTATGAAGCTATGGCCGACCAGTCTTGACGACGACAACCTTTTGGAGGCGTTCGAGGCGAATGCCTAGCAGGATGCCCGAATTGTCGGCAATCAGCAACACTGCCACGGAGAAATATGAGAGACAGGATATAAAAACGACGCACTCAAAGGATGGGGGCAGTTGTTTTCCGGCTTCTCATCGTGGAAGTTCTTGCAACAAACAAATTCTTACACTCATATTTTATTAGTTATTTTAAGTAAATGTAAAGACATAATTTTAACCCCTAGAAAATAAAAGTGTTTTGTGTTATCTTAAGTAAACCATCTTACTATAATCTAATAAAATGAAATAAGTATAATATTGGTTGAATATTAGAAATTTACAAAAAATATCGGCATAGCTTTTTTTTATAACACGGTAAAGATTTTTTAAGAATAAAATAGGCTTAATATTAAAAAAAGTAAACCAAAAATATTAACTTAAAATTTAAAATACGAAAAACAGCCAGAACACTTTTTTTTTATTTTGTTGTATGCTGAATAATATAAAAATACTCGTATATTACATGTAATTAAATTATAGATTAAACTACCATTAATCTAAAGAAATTTATTTAAATGAACAAGAAAGATTCAGTTTCAACTGAATTGGGTTTCCGTGCAGTTTCAATTCTGAACGTAAAATTATTAATAACTGTGTGATCTAGTGTGCAAGTGCTGTATTATACTTGAAGATCTCGACCTAAAAGCGTACAAAATTCAACTTGTGCAAAAATTGAAGGCGACTTGAATGGGCTCTGGAAAAACTCAATGAAAATATAGTGTTTTATCGTGAAATTTTGTTCAGTGATAAAGCCCATTTCTGGCTCACAATAATAAACTAAATTGCTGTATTTTGGCTGATGAGCAACCCGAACAATACCAAGAGCTACCATTAGATCCATATTTCTTCAAAAATGAGGAAAATGAGAATGTTACTGTCAATGGTAACCGTTATGGCGCTATGTTAATGGATTATGTGCTTCCTGAAATTCAAGCACATGGTCTTGGTGAGTTCTGGTTTCAACGAGACGGCGCTACGAGCCATACAGCGCGTGAAACAATGGACTTGTTGAGAAATCATTTTGGTGAGCACTTAATTTCACGTTTTGCTACGGTAAATTGGCCGCCTAGATCGTGCGATATCACACCTTTGGACTATATTCTCTGTGTATATATAAAGTATCGGGTCTTTAGGAAAAAACCAGCTACGATTAACGGTTTGGAAGCCAACATTACTCGTGCTATCCGCGAGATACCAGTCGCTATGCTCGAACAAGTCGCTTAATATTAGACCTTCCGTATGTACCACCTCAGACGTAGTCATGGCCAACATTTACAAAACGTCAATTTCGAAAAATAAATGCCAGGAATTGTTCTTTTAATCGATGAAAAAAATTTTTAACTTCACCTTGAAATATATGTACTTTATTTTACATTATAAATCAAAACTTATGATGAATCACCCTTTATTTTGGTTTTTAATATTATTTTATAATGGTCTACCAGGCATATTTATTTTAGTTGTGTTTGCTGGTAGGCAAATTGCAAGCCAATTCTCTGAAAAGGTGTTTTCATAGAATTTGTATGTAGTTATATGAAAATCCCGTCGGCGTCAGCTCTGACATGAAGGCATAACACCGATGTTGGAGTGGTTGCTGACTGGGCTAAATTTAACGAATTAACAACTAGCACGTACTAACACTGGTTGAGGATGCAGTTTGACAGCCACCTCTGGGAAAAATATCGAAATCAAAACACACTGAGTTTCAAATTACTACACCACCCGCCCACGCCGTGGAGAAAAGCAGTAAAAGAGTATTCATATCCACTTGGTGCGCGCAAGGTATTATAAAAAAAAGAAAACTGATTATTGGAAAATAAATAAAAATTTTTAGGATTTCATTAGTTTTTATCACCAGATTTATCGTTTATAAAAAACTTGTGTATAAAATTTGTTAACTTTTTATTTTCAAAATTAAAGGTTACAATATTACATTTGAATCAATTAGAATAGCTTTCATAATATTTACACACTGGTAAATCCGATTCTACTAATTCATTTGGTGGTACGTTTTACAAAGAAATAATTAAATTACCTTTTATGAAATCTAGTTCATATTGACTATATTTCAACTTTCAGAAAACTTTCAAACTTTCACTAAAATTTTTAATAAAGTATTATCAATTTTAATAATAGCGTGTCGGAAAAATAATTCCAATCATTTCTTTATTTTTTATGTAAGTCAAAACACTATTTTTTAGTTATTTGGGTATATTTGGAATTCAACAATAAGCATTAAAATTTAACAAACATACGAGTATTTTATAGTTTGAATTTTTATCTAAGTTTATTGGTTCATGAAATTCTTGAAGAATTTCCATCTAAAAAAATACGAGTAGTACCCATATTTTTTATTTTTTTTATATTTAAAATAAATATTTTAAAGAGAAATGGGTGAGTTGTTAATTACACAAACTGATATAATAAATAACCGAAATCAAATGTGCTGTTAAAATTTTTGATGATTTAGCAGATGCAGCTATCAAAGACATATCCAATTCACAATCTCAAGGTGTAGATTGATCTAAATTTAATTGACCATTAACATTTATTATTGTTATTTTAACAATAGCTTATATTGCTACAAGATTACCATTAAATAAATTATCAATGCAAATCAAATAGATTTACAAGGAGTAAAATAACGATTATGCTCCAAGAATATTTTCTTCAACGTAATATTTTCCCTTTTAATCTATTAAGCGCTTTCTTCCAAGGTGTTGTTATGTCAAATTTTTTCTTGTAATAATTTTCCATTAGTTTTTTATCATTAAGAGCTTTACATAAAGATGAACCAATTGCTGCAGCTCCTATACCTGGAATTAAATTAAGTACAGTAATGCTGGCAGAAGTCCGCCAACTTTTTCATTATTTTTCATACTTTGTATATAAGTTTTTGAAAATCTTAAAATAAATATACTTTTCATTTCATTTTTAATATGCTTATTAATTGCATTGATTTATTTTTGAGATAACGGTAAATAAGTTTCTCTTTTGACATTTTCTTTAGTTCTTCCCCACAGAATTGGTTTTAATTATATTTCGATAGCTTTTTTATTTTTGACTGTTTGTTGGTCATCAGATAAAAAAATAGAGCGTTTGAAATATTTTCTGTGTTTTTATTTATACTGTATTGGATCATTCTCTATACCTATACCGAATTTTCTTTTTACTTTCATTGCATTAGCAGTTAATAAACATTAATTTTTTCACGTAAAGAAGCATCTTTAGCAAAAGCTTTATTAAAATTATTATTACTATTATTTTTTGTCGTATCAGCATTATTTGATATATTTTGAAATGTTAGTCTTGCTTAGCCATCTTTATTTCTTTTAAATGATAATCTTTTATTATATTCAATATTTATTCTTTAAGTTTTTATAAATATGTAAGTTTCACTGACTTTCACTAGAAAAAAGTTAAACTGAACGATCTTTAAAATCGAACAAGGATAAAAGTATAATACTAAATCTCGTTTAGATGAACTGGACGCAATGTTTATTTCTATTATATTAGATTTCATAAAGAGTTTAAGCCCACATTTAGTGAAGAAGGTGTAAAGATATATACAGCTAAAGAATTGAAAAAATGAAATCTGGTAAAACAGGACAACGATTTAGTAATATCACTGAAGTAATAACTCTCAATGTACCAAGTTTAGTTAAGGATTCTTAAGTTTTAGATAAATTTTAAAAAATAATCCCTGGATAATACTGGTATTTATATAATAAACCGTCTAAAATATTTAATAGAATTCCCTACGGTATTAAATTTTCATTATCAATTATCAATTATGGTTCTTATAATCATTTGTATTTTAATAGTTCTATATTAATTGACTAAGAAATATAATTTTTTTTTAAATATACGAGTTATGTTCAAACTCAAGAAAATTGTTTAAATACCAGTAATAAAATTTTATCACAATAACTAAAAATAAATATAATTTTAAATATATAAGCATCACATGAGTAATTTTATCAAGTTTTTTGAATGTATTGCACTATATACACTGACTCAACTTTTTGATCACATAATCATAGCAAAGTATAATTTTTAGTTGTAGCTCTTCAAGTTTAACAATTAGAGCAACTTAATTTTCACTAAAAATAAATGGAGTGTATATGAATCAGCACAGCAAAAGCGAACCAAAATACGCTGTTATTTTGTGAGAATTTATAAAAATTCTAAGGCAACGCATGTGATAAATTTGTTGACATTGTCACAGTTGCATATTGTGAGTACAAAGTTTGGCCAAGTGTTAAGTTTTCCCTTTGTTTTTTTTTTTTTGAAATAAAAATATTTAAAGTATTAAAAAAAGAATCCTGCATAAGGTAAATTTTAATTTCATTTAAAACTGTTAAAATTATTGTTTTAAATTTGATGGTAGATGGTATTTCCAAAATTAAGGAAGTGGAAAGACTAATTGTTTCTAAGACAAAAGAAATTTCTCGAATACTTGGAGTTTCAGTGGGATTTGTATCTAAACTAAAAAAATAACTTTGGAAGGAAACCAATTTTAAATTCAAATATACAAGGCGTATTCTGCAGCCTTAAATACAAAGGCGTATTTTGTGGCACAAAAATTAACCGTCTTGGGTAAGATGGATCTGGAAAAAGCCAGGGGAGGCAATCTGCAATTGCCATATCAAACCAATATTAAAATTTGGAGGAAGAAATCTTGTGATTTGGTTATCCATGTGCATGGAATGGGTTTGGGAATGCATTTGAGTGTTAGGTCGCATGAATGCCACTCAATGCATTACCATCCAGCGAGATGATGGTCCAAAACGCGCAGCCGAAATTACAAAAGCGTGGCTGCTAAATCAGAAATTTCAAATACTTAAATGTCCAAGCCTTAATCCTATTGAACATCTTTGGGTTGAGGTTAAACGTACTTTTTCGGATTTGCACGAATTATGGCACAATTCCAAGAAGAATAAAAGCGGTCATCAAAGTAAAGGAGGCTATACGAAGTACTAAGTGAATAGAGTTTCGTAAGATCAGCAAATTGATTAAATAATGGGGTATTTTACTTTTCTTGTATTAAATTATGTTAAAAGATGAATTTGATTCTCGTTATTTTTTATACTGAATTATAATACTATTTTTCTTAAAAAGTTAAGTTACTGTATATAAATAAATAAAACTGTATGAAACTTTTTTTTCTAATAAACGGATACAAATTTCATAGAACCAAATTTAATTTCTAATAAAACTTTATCAGAACTAAGAGAAATAATAAGAAGGTACGGGTACACTAATACTAATTTTTATTTATAAGTGTATCGAAAGGCATAATAAATCCAAAATTCAATAAGCTTGATTCACATCAATTTTCAAAAAGTTCTACTATTTAGTCAAAAAATTTAGTAAATAAATGTTATGGAACAGGTATGAAACATAATGCATTTGGAAAGTTAGATACAGATATATATTTTCACAATAGAAAAACTAAGGAAGTCTATTTATATTTTGAACTATTTAAAGATGATAACAAAACATATATATTTAAATAAACAAAATTTCAAGGTAAGTCTTTGTTTTTGTATAACGAAATTTAGCAAAATGCAAAATGCAGAATGTTATTTCCTCTAATTCCTCTACTGAATAAGTAAATAACCAAAATTATTTAAAAGTATTTGATGTATGGTATTGGAAGAAGAAATATATCAAAGATTTAAGGATAGAATTAAAATATGTTCAGATTATGAATTAAAATACATTATTAGACCATTTCTCAATGAGATATAACTCAAAAGATCATCAAAGACCATCAAAATACAAAGAATGATTGTTTAAAATTGAAAGTAATGAAAAAACGATTTGTTTCATGTGTACCCGCATTATAAAATAGGAAAATGGGTATACCATCATTTAGTATAACCTCTTTTAGCCCGCCTGTCAAAATTTGTTAACAATCTAACGCTTAGTTTTGTTTTGACACCCATTTTAAAACACCGTGTTTCTGCGTTGTTTCGTGACCCATGTGACATGGGTTCATTGGTACATACCAGAGGCCGTCGATTTATTCGTCGATTTAAATCAATGCTGATTTAAAGAAAAAACTATTACATTTGTCGAAGAAAAAAATGCTTCACGACGATAATGCACCAGCTCACACCTCACACCTTTTGGTAAATAACATCTATTTGGTTTACTTGAAATATTTGTACGCATAAACACTTCAAATAAAAACGTATATAAGTGTTTTATTACTTTGTGATTTGTGTTACTGCCTATGAAAATATGTCAACTACTCTCCAACAAACTCTCAAAGAGAAATCCGCCTTGGCCGCTGCAGTGACTCCAGATAAATTCGAGTCAGGATACAGCCATCTGAAATCTAATACACCACCTGTGAAGCCAACAGTTAAAAAAGCATCCCTATCTGATCATCTTCGTGTTTTGGAAACAAGTTTAATTACAAAATTTAAATTGTTGCTCTCTGAATTCGAACAAAGTGTTAATAACAAACTCTGCGAGGCCGTTGCTTCTCTTAATAACAGAGTGGCACAGTTCGAGAGCGACATCATGGAACTACGAGATGACAACCGCAAACTAAAAGAGGAGTTTGCTGACTTTCAGCGAAAAGAGCGCGTTCGTAATGTGATTGTTTGTGGGATCCCACAAAGATCAAAGGAAAACCCCATTGATTTGGTAAAAAAAATCGCCGGTAAACTGCAGTACAATATTACTTCCCGCTTTGAAGCTTTTCGGCTGAGAAATAAATCTAATGATGATCGAAGTCCGCTGCTGACTTTGACCGAGCAAAGTGCACTGCTTGCTGCTTTTCGTGCGAATAACGGCGCCTTACTCTCTCCTAGCTAGAGAACGAATCACTTACTGAAAACAAAACGGCCTCCACTTCTGCTAACACTTCCACTACCTCTCGTATTTACATCAACGAAAAGACCCGTAAGGGTCTATTATTATCCGCAAGAACACGCAATGGATTGGTTTATGTTAAGAAGAGTAAGAATGATGCTGAATTAAAAATTACTTCAACTACGACACTTTCCTAAGATCTGCCCGTTTTTTTCCTTTTGTACAACATATTATAATTTTTTTTTTTTTTTTTTTTTTATTGCTATGCTGACTGGAGCAATTCGATTATGTATGTTATAATTTATTCATTTATACTTTTCTTTTATTTTTGTTTTTTTATATTTTTTCTGTAATTTTAACTTTTTGGAAGAGGGATACCCTCCCTTTTCTCCCTTATCCCTGTCACTATCATATTTTTTTCACATTCTTTTCTTATTTATATTTATGTTTTCTTCTCTTCTTATCTTCTACTGTTTTTCTTCTTTGTAGATTACACAGCGCTAGACAAAAGTACATCGCGCTACTATTAGTTTTTGATAGGATGGTAATATATAGTTTAATTTATGATGGCCTATAATAGGGTTTTATCTGGTGTGAGTTATGAGGTTGAGGTGCAAACGTTGGTTAATATTTTATCCAATGCTTATGATGGTTTCAAAGTATGTCACTTTAACGCTCGCAGTCTTAGCTTGTCGAAATTAGACTAAGCTCGACATATTTTTATAGATTCGGGAGTAGATTTAATTTATATTAGTGAAACTTGGTTTAAAACACTCGATAATAAAGATGATTATGATTCAATATATGGGATTTCCGGATATTTAGCCGTTCCGCATAATAGAATAACTGACACTACTGGGGGAGGGATTGCAATTTATCACAAAATTAAAAATTAAAATATTAGGAAAATCTGTGGGTAACGACACCGAATATCTAGTCGTTGGAATCTCGAACTCCAATATAAAATGCACCCTTGGTGTTGTTTATAACCCAAATCGTAATTGTCCTTTTGATCAATTTTTTTTGTACAATTCAACAGTATTCAGCATCTTATTAACATATTATTCTTTGTGGTGATTTTAATGCAGATCTTTACAAATCTGACTTTAATGTAAAAGCTGAACTTGTTCAAACATTAATAAACAATCTTTTAATAAGCATGTTCCTAATAGTTATATTGTAGGGCCAGAAACTTATCTTCATTTATCACCAAAAGGGCAAAAAAACATATTTTTTGTCCAAACTAAGTGCTGAACAAACGTCAAAAAAACTTTGGAGTAATTTACGCTCTCATGGACTTGGTAAAAATAATGTTCTAACAGAAATACCTGACCTTGATTAACTTAATAGCTCATTCCTCTCTTGTCCTAGTACCAACACTTGTTTTATACCAGACATCAACCTTTTTTTCAGTTTTACCCGGTGTTTGGATTTTGAAGTTGTCTCTGAAGTAGACGTTATACATCACATTCGAAATCTTAAATCCAACGCTATCGGAGATGATGGATTACACTTATGCTTCGTAAAAATGATACTTGCTCATATTGTAGGTTGTATCACTCATTTGTTTAATTTTTGTATTGCGTCTTCCACTCTCGTGGGTGCTGGAAACAAGCCAAGGTCATCCCGGTACCAATAAAAGCCAATCCCTCATCCACCACTGACTATCGCGCAATTAGCATCTTACCATGCCTATCTAAGGTTTTTGAAAAGATAATTGTCAAGCAGATTACTAGCCACTTAAATCGCTTCAATTTATTGTCTCCAGTACAGTCTGGTTTCGGTGCTCAACACATCTACTCAACGGCTTTGATAAAAGTGCTTGATGATATCAGAATGGAGTATGTGAGGTATGAGGTATGCTGCTATGCTTGCTTGACTTTTCAAAGGCTTTTGATTCGGTTAATCATGACATTTTATGTATGAAGTTAAAGCTGTACTTTGGGTTAAGCGATAACTCAGTGCATCTAATTAGGAACTACCTTTCAAACCGTTTTCAAACCGTTTTTCTGAATAAAAATGTTCCCGGCCAAAAAATATACTTGTCTTATATATATACTTATCCTTTTCTGTCTTTGCATTAAAGACCTACCACATGTATGCAGTAATGCATCTATACATCTATATGCAGATGATGCACAGTTATGCCTTTCTCGACCAATCGGATTAATGGAAGATCTCGTTGATAGATTTAATTCTGATTTGTTTTCTATAGTGAAATGGTATCAAAATAATGGTCTAATCATGAATCCGGTAAAAACGCAATTAATTATGATTTCTAAAAAGCAGTATGACCCTGGAGAGATACCCCCTATTTATATAATACTTGTAGGCTTACATTTTCTAATACAGTTATAAACCTTGGGTACAAGTTGAATAGATCCCTTTTCGCTATTGATCATGCAAATTTGATCGTAGCGCGTATTTATGCAGGGTTACGTAAGCTTTGGCTGTTTTCCAGTCTTACACCTGTGGATACTAGACTCAGATTAATTAAGACTTTGCTGATGCCAATATTTGATTATGCCATAGTTGTATATCCTAAAATAGACTCTCAATCGCATCACAAGTTACTTCTTTGTTTTAATGATATGGTGCGTTATGTCTATGGAAAGAGTAGATATGACCATGTCTCTGTCTACCACAAACATGTCCTTGGTTGTTCATTTCAAAACTTTTGAGAAATTAGGTGCCGTGAATTCACGCACAAAATAATAAATAATCGTTCACCACAATATCTATTCGAGAAATTGCAATTTGTCCAGTTACCACGTACATTCATCCTAATAACTCTTTCTTCCAAATTTTTAAACATTTCACGCCCCTTTCTTGTCCACAATGGCAGATTTTGGAACTCTCTACCTGACTCCATTAAACATATAATAAGAGCCGAAAGTTTAAATGTGCACTGTTTGCACATTTTGCACAGTAATGTAATCTTCTTCGTTTTTTTTTATTCTTTCTTTTTTTTCTTTTTGTTTTTTTTTTTCTGTTCACTCTATTACTTTTCTTCTATCCTAATTTTCTCCAATCTTGTCCTCTTTTTATTTAAACGTAGATATTTTTCACTCAACTTTTATGTATTTATTTTTTTCTTACTTTGCTCATTGTGTAAATTAATGCAATTCTAATGTATCTTTGTTGAGAGTTAATATACTATAAAAAACTTTTGTTCTTACTTGTACTTTGCCAAATAAAATAAACTGAAACTGAAACTGAATGCTCTCCCCCATTCACGGTATTCACTGGACTTCCTTTTGTTCTCAAGCCTTAAAAGATTGCATGCCGGAAAGAAGTACGGGTCGAACGAGGAAGTCATCACCACCGTGGGGATTATTTTGCATGCCAACAAAATTCGTACCATACGGAGGGGTTACAGCACCGCTGGGAAAAGTGTATCGAGTTAAAAGAGGATTATATTGAAAAATAAATTGTCAAAACCTAGAAAAGTTACGTTGTCATTTCTAATCCGGGAATTCATCAAACAAGTTTAAAAATAGAATATTCATTTGAAATAAAAGAAGAAAATATTAGAAAATTATAAGATTATTTTAAAACTACATTGAACTTTTATTATTATTCACAAGATGAAGAAAGTGATATTTTTGAACAAATCCAAATTTTACATGCAAGTAAATTTCTTAATCTAAATGATGGTAAAAAATTAGATGTAGGTGTCTTGTATTTTGTAATTAATAAAAATTTATCAGGGGTTCATAACGTAATTGCTTCCAATGTTTTAAGCGTTTTAATTCTGAAGATGAGCTTAAAAATCATAAACAAGAATATATTGATAATGGAAATAAATGAATTATTAAGATGTGAATTACCATCAGAAGAAAATAATATTCTAAAATACAATATAAAAAAAGGATATACAATTTAACATCCATTTATTTGTTTTCTTGATTTTGAAAGTATTTAAAGAAAATGTAACATTAATAAAAAATTAAATGAATACGTTATTTAATGAAAACATACCGAATAATTTTTCCGTTTATGATAATTCTTCTAAAAAGTTCCTATCTCACACAGCAGAACATTCAGAATTGGTAAACAATTTTCATATTTGTCTTGGAAAAGCAGTTACTCCATATAATAAAATGCGTAAAATCAATAAAAAAGCAATTAAAGATAATAAATCAACTAATATGCTATAGAAAATTTAATGAGGAAAGAGTAATCAAAAATTGGGACGATGATCATTTTACAGGAAAAAAAGAAAGGCTCTTTGTTCAAAATTTAACCTTGCCTCTTTATTGCCAAAATATCTTCTAGTTGTAATCTATAATATAACAGGATATGATAGTAAATTTATTTTAAGGGAATTAAATAAAATTCAAACATATATAAAATTGAACCTATTGCAGTCAGTACTAAAAAAAATTAGACAATTTATTGGGTATGTAATTTAATTCGTCGGTTTTTTTTCAAAATTTGAACGTTTATTGAAGAAACACATGCACAACAGTATTATTCAAAGTATTGCCCATCTGAAGCTATGACTTTTTCCCATATTTCTGGCAATTTGTGGATCTCATCCCAAAAGAACTGCGCCAGCTTGGCAGCCAAGAATGAATCAAGCGAATTTTTGATATTCTGCTCTGATGTGAACCGTATTACAGTGAGGGCGTTCTGCATCGACCGGAACAAATGGTAGTCAGAAGGGGCAAGGTCTGGGCTATAAGGCGGGTGGGGTAAGACTTCCCATCCACTGTTTTCCAAATAGTTCTTAACCGGAATAGCAACGTGGGGCCGAGCGTTGTCATGATGGAAAATTATAACCTCGTGTCTGGTCGCATATTCCGGGCGTTTTTCGGCTACTGCTCTCTTTAAACGGATTAATTGTGTTCGGTCGCGTTGTCCATTGATGGTTTCACCCGGTTTTAGCAGCTCATAATACAGCCTACCCATCTGGTCCCACCAAATACAGAGCACTACCTACCTACTACAGTAACAATCTGATGTAAAAATGACTTCCCTTTGTGGCGTTCCAGCAGCATTACGGACATGCAAAACCGCCTTTCGACGTCTCTCGGCTTGAGTCCATGTGGAACCCAATTTCGTTGCTTTTGAATACAACCAGCTGCTTTTAAACGCTTTGAAATGGCGGCTTGAGTGACACCCGAAGATTCTGCGAGCTTTTCTTGTGTTTGGCAACAATCTTCATAGAGTAATGCTTCCAGTTCTTCATCTTCAAACTTTTTTGGCTGCCCAGGACGTTTATCGTCTTCCAAGCCAAAATCACTACTTTTAAATCGTGCAAACAATTTTTATCACCTTCGTTCAGCAAGCGCATGTTCATCACAAACTTCCACCAAAATACGATGACTTTCGGCAGCAGTTTTATTCATATTAAAGTAATGAAGAAGAACTCCCCGCAAAAACACTTTTTCAGGCACAAAGTTCGACATATTTGAGTGAAAAAAATTATTGTTGTTTACGCTTCAATTGAATGACATATACTGAAATGACGTGCAATGACAGTAGCTTTCCAACGCATGTTCCAATGGAATAATAACAATAGAATAATAACAATATAATAATAACAATTGAATAATAAAAGTTGCGCCATTGCTTAGCAAACCGCTCGTTTATAGACCAAGTTGGTGAACTATATAGAAAGATACGTCTGAAATGTAAATACAAACATAATTTCTTATCAGAATTAAAATGTTTTAAATGTTAATCATCTGATTTAAATGAACATAGAGTTCAAGAAATACTTACATTAAGATTTATTGATTCTATGGAATTTATAAATTGTAGTTTGGATAAGGCAATTAAAAATGTACTAAATATAAGCAGTGGATTTTGTTCACAGTGCAAAAAGACAAGAAAATTAATGTAACCATTCTTTAAAATAATTCATGATAAAGTCTATGCATGTATATAATTGTACTTTTTGTGATAAATTTGAAATTAATAAAGCAAGTTAAGTACGACCATCTTATGAATTTTAATCATGTATTCAAAGATACACCAAAAAGAGAAATATCGTATGTTCTTTAGTAAAGAAATGTGTGTATACATTAATATATAAAATTTATATCTAAACTTATATGTAAAATTGGATGCAATTTTATTAGCAGATTTTTTGATAATTTAAGAGCAATGTATTACCAAGAATACAATTTAGACCGTATTCAGCTAATCAGCTATTAAGTGATTTGGATATGTAACAGGTTGCACGAAATTAATCACCCTATCGGAAGATGCTATAATTTTTGCAAATGGCGTAGAACGTCAATCATATTTGACGTCTGAAAACTAGACAGCTGCAGCATACAATCGTTTCCTGGTCGCGTAATCCTCCGCTTTACCGATTTGGCATGGCCAACAAGATCGCCCGATTTAACCATCCTAGACTTCTTTTCTTGGAGCTACTTGATGTCGCGGGCTTACGCCAACAAGCCTCAGACAATCGCAGCCCTTAAGGAGAATATTCGACAGAAACGCGGACAGTTATCACCGAAAATCTTACGGAAAGTCATGGAAAATGCGCAGCCACTTGGCGGATATCTTATTTTCCACTTAACAGAAACTACTGTAAAGGTCCAATTAAATATTTTAATCGCTCAAGATCATTTATTTTTTTTTTTTTTGATTTAGTGAAAAATTGGATTGATTAAAAATTGGATGATTAATTTTCCTCCACCTGTTATAAATTTTATGAAAAAGGCATAAGAGGAAGTATCGTATATCATGATATATATATATATATCATGCAAACGCAAATAATCATTATTATTATAATGACAATGTAGAACCAGTTTATAGATTATCTAAAATAGAAGAAAATTTATGATCCAAAAAAATAACCATGATCCAAACAAAATATTAAACTTAATTGTGTTTGGATACAAACAATTTTTATGGTAGGGCGATGAATCAAAAATTATCTCCAAAAGGACATGAAGTAAGTGATAAACAGATTAAACATTTTACAATAAAAAATTCAAAATTTTAGTTTAGAAAAGAAAGAAACATGTGTTTTAAAGATTAGACTTTTATAAGACTTTAACTTACGAAGAGTAAAACTATTAAAAATTTAGGGTCTATTCAAGAAGCATGGTAGAAACCATATAATAATAAAAATACACTGAGAAAATAGGCTAATAATGATCTTTAACTTAATAAAAATTCAATAATTCGAAAACAAATTCTCCCTTTGTAAGAAGTAGATTAAATTTAAAAATTGTCAGCCAAGAAAAAATAATGAGAAAATTAATAAGTATGTAGTCAAGATTATAAAAGTATGATAGAATAATTATAGATGAAAACTTGGTAATTGTTTTTTAGAAAAAAGGGAAATGTAGAATTAAATAAACCAATATTTGCTGAATAGCCATCTTAGATTTAGCAAAATTATAAATGCTTAAATTATTAAAGAAAAGATATGAGAACAGGATTAAATTACTAGGTACAAATACTGATTCATTCATCATTTCGGAGCGAAGTCATTAAACGGCACTGAATTCGATATCTATGTGGACGTGAAAAAGAAAATAAATTATATGATACAAGTGAGTTAATAGACAATTTACTCATCTATCGATTGAAATCAAATAAAAACAAGAAAACACCTGGAAAATTCAAATTTCAATTAGAGAATTTTGTGTTTGAAATCAAAAATGTATTAATTTAGAACTAATAATGATGATAAAAAAATGTGTATAGTAATTAAGAAATTAAATATAAATACACTAACATTTTAAGATTACAAAAATTGTTTGACCAATTTACAAATATAAAGCAACTTGTTCATAGAAAAAGATCTTTTAAATTGAAGTTAAATACAATACAAGGAGAAAAAATTTGCTTATCGCCAAATGATGATAAATTCTATTTGTATAGGCGTCAGAATAATATTATTTCAAAACATTATTATTATAAACTAAAAGAATTAGAGAAATAGCAGTAGGACCCCTAACATTAGATACTTAGATTAGGTTATTATTAAAGAGGCTTTAAATTCATCAAATTTGATTCACACCGATTTGGGAAGAAAATTTTAAACTCAAACTTTACTAAGGTCTTAAATAAATATGATATAAAAATGTATCAAATTTTCAGTGAACAAAAATTTTCAATTGTTGAAAGATTTAATAGAACAATCAATGAAAAACTGAAAGCTCAGTTTGAAATTCATTAAAATGCTAAATAGATTGTATAATTGATAAAATTTTACATATTTTACAATTTTAAAAATGTTCATAGAATAATAGATATGAGAGTTTGCGAAGTTAACAAAAATAATGGAAAACTATTTCTTAATAAAACATTTTCTGATTCAGAATTAAAAGAAACACAAGCATTTAAAATAGAAAATAAAATTTGAATTTCTTCTTTAAAAAAACTATAAGTATAGGGTTTTCCAATAGAGACTTGACAACTTTGAATTTAATTTGTGAACGCACTCTTTCACTAATCATCAAACTCTGTCACTGTCAATTTATTCAGTGAGCTCAACATATTGGTAAAGTACACTAACGAGCTACGTTCTCCGATTGCGTTCTGGAGAAGTTGCGCAAAGATGACGAATTTCATCGCAAAATCATCTTCAGTGACCAAACTCATTTTTGGCTCAATGGGTTCGTCAATAAGCAAAGTATGCGTTATTGGTCAGGTGAAAACCCATATGTGCTTCATGAATCACCACTTCATCCACAAAAAATAGCTGTTTGGTGCGGTTTGCACGCCGGCGGCGTTATTGGACCATATTTTTTCGTCGACGATAACAATCGTCACGTTACTGTGAATGGTCAGCGTTATCGCGCCATGATCACCGATTATTTTTGGCCCCAATTGGAAGATATGGACTTGGACGACATGTGGTTTCAACAGGATGGTGCCACAAGCCACAATCGATTTATTGAAGAGTAAGTATGGTGAGCGTGTTATCTCAAGACATGGGCCAGTCGATTGGCCGCCTCGTTCGTGCGATTTAACGCCGCTTGACTATTTTTTGTGGGGCTACGTTAAGTCATTGGTTTATGCCAACATGCCGACGACGTTGGAAGGGCTCAGAGCCAACATTGAACTCGAAATAGCGGCCGTTTCGGCCGAAATGTGTGGCCGAGTCATTGAAAATTTGGTTCAACGAATCGACCGCTGCAAACGTGCCCGCAGTGGCCATATGAACGAAGTCGAGTTCCATTCATAAATGTTTTGATTGTACTTCAAGCCAATAATAAAGCTTTTGAAATATCTCAAATAGTTTGCCTTTTATTTAAAAAACAGTTGTCAATTCGTTATTAGAAAACCCTATATATAAGTAGAAGTATAAGTAACATTTATATTACTTATCCTATTATTTTTTCAATTATACATCTGAAAAGTGAACCAATGTAATGTAAATTTTGAAAAATATGACCTACAAAAGCAAGAAATGCAAAATTCGTAAAAAGTTTATTTTATTATATCTAAAAACGTAACCGGAATTCTTTTAAATCATTATAATGCTCTGTATTTACGTTTTTTAATAAAAAAGACATAAATGGGGTCAAAAGAAATTTATTGTAATGAAATTTATAATAACAAAATTTATCTAATTCAACAATTAAATAAATATTCAATTAAACAACAGGTATTTTTTTAAATAAGTATTTTAAAATGGATGAGATCTTAAAGTGGTTTTTAACTAAACAAGATTTAAATAATATTCCATTAGATAGATGGATATTAAAAATAAACTTAATTTAAATGATATAAAATATTATTAAAATGTATTTAACTCAGAAAATAGAAATAAATATTCTAAGCATTTTCATTAAATTTTTCACAATATTTAACGAAATATTTAATTAATTGTAAACTCAATTCGAAAATTCCATTAACATATTTTTCTTGATTTTCTTTCACATTTTGCTTCAAACTTTCATTATTATTTCACTAATTTCATAAAATATTTATTGCCTTGATTAAGATATTTTAAAAATAAATACCCAATATGCATTTTTAAATTATCAAAACAAATAAATTTAAATCTTTTGCATACTCCATAAAAACACATTATAACATCAAAAGTATCATCTTTCCTAAATCTATTATTAAACAGCTTTCTATGTTAAACGAAATCATTATCTACATAATCATTTATACTAGCAATTTTATTTATTACATTCATTAAGAGCATTTACTATTTTAACTTCGTTGGTATGTGTTGTTATGACTTCTTATTTTGTATTTTTGATGGTGTGCTCACTAAAAACTAGATTTAAAATGACTTGATTCAATACTTAAAACTTTATTTCTTATATCTCTGGTAAGGTAATTGATTGACAGGTTGATGCTACATTGACGACTGGTGGTAATTGTTGTGTAGCTTCTTGTATTTTTTGTGTTTAATTGACAGACCAAAGCAGACTTACAGCTGGTGCTGCATGTCTGCGGCTGATCTACGATGTATGCTATTTTCCATTTGTCTTTGTTGTGTGTATGTCGCAATCTAGCTGCTGGTCTCTAAAGCTTGTTATTTAATTTGGATTTTTATTTTTTTTTTTGGCGGCTCACTGAATTTGACTCCTACATCACTCTCAATTCAGTGACCTGGTACGTCACGATGATGTGTCGCTCTGCTAAATATATCTGTCGGGAATCCGCACTACTAGTCCTGATTTCGTTATTCAGATTGTGCCGTCGACAACTGGCGATGATGTTACAGATGAGGTTGGTTGCCTAACTCCAAATTGTTGATCGTGACTGACGGGTCCTCGTACGGCTGCTTTGGTCCCGTTCTAATAGAGTCTCTTCTTACAAACAAGTGAGATGCAGTTGGAAGTTCTTTGAAGATAAAAGTTGACCTTGATCCGTGGCGTGATGCTGGAGCTGGTTGAAGTTTCTCGAAGTGGCTTCGAAGTTGACTAACGTACGTAGTTGGATCACTGATGCTGTTGCGACGATGTTGACGATGCAATCTCTTCACCATACCATTGGCCGCTGGTAAAATGGTTTGTTCCAAAAAGTTTAGTAAGCGACTAAAAAAGATCGGAAAAAATGGTCTACCACGGTCAGATGTTACCTTGAGCGGCACTCGGAAGCCAGCTTTTTAGTTGCCAAATAGTGTTCTGGCCTGTCTCTATTACGGAAGGGGTCCAACGAAGTCAACATATATATGTTCAACCCTTTCCTCGGGTGTCGAGAATTCTCCGATGGGTGATGACATATGACGCGTAATCTTGGATCTCTGGGACGCTATGCACGATTTCGCCCACGCTCTACATTCCTTACGTAGAGATGGCCACACAAATTTTGAGGCGATGAGCTTCACTGAGGCTTTTCCACCAAGGTGACTCAAGTTATACAGGGACTCGAACATATGACGGGGGAAAGTTCTGGGCACGATTGGTCTAGTAATTACCTGGGATACATCGCAATAAAGTTGGAGTTGTGAGTTTTGTATTGGCATCCGAATAACCTGTATTGCACTGTCCTTAAACCAGTCTGAATTCCGTTAACATGAAGTAAGAAGAAGTAAGAAACAGGCTTTTCTTTTTCTAGTAAAAAAGGCAGCCTTAGTGGTTGAAGTATTTACGTGGAATTAATTCAACCTGTCCTAAACTCTCCAATCCAAAATGAGTTTAAGAAGCCAGTCTTCATTGACAGCAGCGACAGATGGGCAGTGAGAAGAAGACGGGAGAGAAAGAAAGGCGAACGACGAAGACGATTGAAGCAAGTTTCATTTTATCTTTTTTGTTTAATTAGCCTATTTGAATTCATCATCTTCCGTTTTTTTTTTTTATATAAATGAACTATAACGTTATGGGGCTCCACTGGGATTCTCCTCATTCAGAACAAAATAAAATCGGTTCGAGAAAAAAAAGAAGCAATACATTTATAAACAGGCGGTGTCTATTGAATTATTCAGCCGAAGCAAAAAATCCGTGTACACCAAGCTAGTGTAAGGTTGCAAAGAGTTTGTTTCTTCTTTTGTTTTCTTAATACGCATTTGATCGGCAACGGTTGGCAACGAGCAAAACAGTTGAATAGCACAACATTAGCATTCACAGCGCATGCCGAATTTTCGGGAAGTTTTGATGCCCTTTCTGGCAAGCGCCAGAAATAGAGACTCCGAAAAACATGTGAGTGAAGTCTACGGAGCTACAAGAAGCTAAATTGGTGCAAAACAATGCAGAGCTCAGGTACTGCCAGGTTGCAGCAAAGTAGGGTTTGGTAAACGAACAAATAGCGAGCAGATGCAGGCGAAAGGTAAACAGACAACGGATGACAAAAACGGCGAAGGAAGATTGATTGGAGAAAGTAGTTATAACCAGGAATTGCAAAGAGCAGCTAATCTCTAGGGGGTGGAGGAAATTTATGATCTTTATCCTGAATTAGAAATTTCACTGCTCCAAATGAAGGTCAACGAGCTAAAAACGCATGCTAACGGAATGAGCGTCGGCACATTTTAGGACGCTCTAAATGCCGTATCATATTTCAGTGGCATAGCTTAGGTGACGTAGTAGCGTCTGTCGATGAATTTGAAAGGGTAGCTACTTTAATGAAATGGTATAAAATAAGACAGATTTTGTTTGTAAAACGGTTGTAAGCAGGCTGGCTATGCGGACAAGATTAACACTAATCAAATGGGTAGAACTGAAGAAACTACTATTAGATGAATCTAGCGGAGGCATGACATCGGCTGAGGTGCATAGAGAGCTTGCAACTGAAAAGCAAACAAAGGGGGAGAGCATTACAGAATACTTCTTTGTTATGCGTGAATTGGGTGCAAGCAGTTGATGAGAAATCGTTCATGCAGTACATCGTGGACGGAATTGACGATTCTCCGTACAATATGGTGAAGATTTTATGTAGAATATGAGCGGTTCCGAATATCTTTACCGCAGCATTCGCAGCATTCACCAATCCGGTAGGTCTAAGCCTTAAGATGCGATAGTAAGTGCCAAAATCCGTTGTTACAATTGTGGAATAACTGGGCACAAAAGCAAAATGTGCGAATTAAAGGAAAGGGGCCCAAAATGTTTTAAAGGTGAAAGGTCAATCACAAGGAAAGAGAACAAGGAATTTGCTAAGGATGTTAATGTAGTGGGAACAGATGTAAGTGATTAAGAGGTGAAGGCAATATTAGTCAACGGCGTTGATGTAAAAGCTAGAATCGACACTGGAAGCGATGTGACGGTAATGGGTTCGGATGAATATTTTAAGGTAGGTTTCCCTTTATTAGAATATGATAATCGTAATCTAGAGAGAGCAAAAAGCCATATGGCTACTTTAAGGCTTCAGTTAAAATAGACAATGTAACTTATCATATTTATGTCTACATGGTTTCCTCAAAGTGTTTACTTAAAGTGTTTAAACTAGAATCTGATCAAAATATTGTTTCAAAGTAAACAACGCGGACATTGAAATTTGTGTAGGCAATGGGTTATACTAAAATGATTTTAAAAGCTTGGAAAGTGGCTATAAGACAATGTAATCAAATTCAACTAACGTCGAACTAAAAATCATTCTTAAAACGGAAGTTCCTATTGCCCAACGACAAAGAAGGCTTGCTCTGTTAGAGAGAGACATTTTACATTAACAAATTGATGACTGGATAAAGCATAAAATCATTCGCTCAAGCAACTTTGAGTTTTCTTTGCTAATAGTGTTTACGAATAAGAAGGATGGAAGTAGACGATTACGCGTCGACTATCGCTCTCTAAATAAGATCATCATTCGCGACCGTTTCCCAATAACACTTAAGGAAAACCAAATAAATTTACTCAGCTGGTTCAACATTTTCCTAGATTAGATTTGGAAAATGGCTTTTTTCACGTCACTGTGCACGAGGAAAGCCGGAAGTACCCATCCTTTGTCACACCCGATGGATAATACGGGTTTGACAAAATAGTTACAGACTGTGCAGTATGCTTAAATATAGCCCCTATGAAAATTTTATAAGTGAACGAAATATTAATTTCAAAGTCGATAGTGAAGGAAGAAAACTTTTGTATATCACTAAGAAGATGCAGCCTGAATTTCTACGTAATGTGCACAGCGACGGACATTTCGCGACAGAGAAAATGTCGGAAACTGTCAAGCGAGATTATTATATACCACATCTAGCGAAGAAGCTAAAGGAAACAAGACGTAATTGTATCGAATGCATTCTATCCGAGTGGAAAGTAAGGAAACAAGAGAGAGTTTTATCTCCCATAGATAAGGGAAGTGTACTACGGAATACATATCACAATCAGCACCTTGGTCCACTCGATAAGACTACTAAATACTATAGCTACATATTTTGTATTGTGGATGCGTTTTCCAAGTTTACGTGGATCTACCCAACGAAAGCAAATGCTGCGGCAGAACTTATATCCAAGCTAGAGTTACAAAAATCAACATTTGGAGATCCGCCTAAAATCATGTCAGATCGAGGATCTGCTTTCACAAGTAACATTTTCGAGGAGCATTGCAAGACTAAGGATATCGAACATCTTTTAATTGCAACTAGTATTCCATGGGGAAATAGTCAAATGAAACAAATTAATAGTATAATTATTTCGGTTCTTTTTAAGTTGTCATCACAAGATTCGAAGAAGTGGTATGTCCACTACAGCAGGCTTCAGAGATGAATAAACTCTACTTGGCAGCGCAGTACGAATACGACACCTTTCGAGCTATTGTTCGATACTCGGATGAAATTGAACCCTGATCTTGTTAATTTAATCGAAGAAGAGATGCGAGAAATTTTCAGCAGGGAACGGGAACTCAGGTCCAAGAGGATAACCGTCGCAAAGGAGATTGAGAAACAATTCGTCGAACCCCATTCGGACTTAACCTAAAGATAGCTGGGAAATATCAAGGCCCATATCAGATCAGTGATATTGCAAAAGACAACAGGTACAAGGTACAAAAGGTGGACGATCATGAGGGCCCAACTGCCACTACCAGATGTGCTGATATGATGAAGTAATGACGTCAAAATGATTTTGACGAACTCAGCGAGTACTTCGTAATGTTCACGGTTCTCATTAAGTTTATTGATTTGATTGAATGAACAACTTGGTATATGAATATAAATATATCTATACCATGTATATGATATATGTCATATCAGCTATTTTTTGTTGTTAAGTGAAAAAAGTACAGCTGTGTGTACAGCTATTGGAATTTCATATATTATGGAGTAGCTTATCCGTTAAAAAAAGTACATACCTTTTCATAAAGTGTTCTATGAAAAATCTCTAGATCAGAGCTTCGAGCATGACTTACTGAAATGAGTTTTTATGTATACCTAATTCTTCTTATATTTTAACTATCCTGGGGAAATTTAGTTCGTTATCCATAAAATAGCGGTTGAGCTTATCATGTGTAGCTATTAGTTGTAATGCAATTATTGTGTCTAAATCTGGCGATCTGACCGGCTAGCTCAAGTCCCCAAGACGGCAGATCACACGGCATGAAGATTGGTGATTCAAAATTTCTATCTTTGCCCAAGCATTATAAGCAGTTGCTCAGTCCTGCAGGGACTATCAAAACTCGTTTAGCATCTATCTGTAGCACTCACCAGCACCGCCGTCGTCCTTAAAAAAATAAAGGCCAATCATTTTTTTACTGCAAATTCCGCATAAAATAGTAACAACGATTAGATACGAACCCAAGACGGTAGCTTCGCTTTCAAGGGAGCTTATTTGGATTTTGAACAGATAAGACTGACTGGTCTTTTTCGATTGACATGCCATCAATCTGTTTATTTAATTCGGGATAGTACAAATAAGGCATACAAAATGTCTTTTATAACACATGTGATATCTTGGAACTTGTTAAATGAATCGCGAATATACTCTTTAAATTTGTTTCTTTATGGTATTTTTGGTCTTTACACCTCAAGATCTAGGGGTCACATTAAAAGTCTTCACGGTTTTTTCTCACTAGATGGTGTTGGTGTCCATTTATCTGGAAACACTTATCGGATTGTGTCAAACGAACACGTGTTTGAAAGGTGATATGTCAGGCTACAATTTTGTGAATACAGCTGTGTAGTTTGTTGCTCGTTTTTAAAGTTATACTGATTTGAATATGAGTGAAATATCTTAAGAAATACGCTATGTAATGTTTTTTTACTATAAAAAAAAATGAAAAAATTTGTGCAGTATACGGTGAAAATGCTGTCAATGAACGTCAAACCCAGGAGTGGTTTGTTCGATTCCGTTCCGGAAATTTTGATGTGAAAGATGCACCTCGCACTATTCGCCGTCACTGAAAAAGTCGATGAAATTTTGCAACTGATGGAGCAATACAGGCACGAAAGCTGTCTGGAAAAGCGGAGGCACTAAACATCAACTGTATAACAGTTTTTAATCATCTAAAACAAACGGGCTAATCAAGAAGCTCAATGTTTGGGTGCAATCTGAATTAACGCAAATGGGCGATGAAAAATGGATTAAATACGAGGATATCCAACGCAAGGTCAAAGGCCGGTGACCGACCACAAACGATTGATTGACTGCATACAAGGTTATGTTGAATTTTTGATTGGATTTGAAGGAAATTGTCTATTATGAGCTGCTAGAAAGTGACGAAACCGTCAATTCGATCCTCTGCTGTGCACAAATTGACCGTTTGAATAAAACTTTCAAGAAAGAGCGACCAGAATTGGCCGACAGAAAGGGAGTTGTCTTCCACCATGACAATGCTAGGAAACGCACATCTAATAGCCCGAATCTTGAACGCTCTGATAACCATTTGCAAAACTCTCTTGATGGTAAAAAACTGGTCGGCCAAAAAGCCGCTGAAAATCACTTGGCCAAGTTTTTTGCTGATAAACCAGAGAAGTTCTACACCGATGGAACTATGAAGCTACCCAGAAAATAGCAAAAGGTCATAGATAATTATGGCCAATACGTACTTGATTGAAATTGATTTTGAATAAAGAAAAGCTTTTTCTTCAAAAAATGTACCAAAAAAACCGCAGAGACTTTTTATTTGACCTATTTAAAGACTGACTTAAGTATGACAGTTTATAGAGAGCCTACTTACTGTTATGTTATGGATATATGACACATTCTTATACATATATAGGTATATTCATATATAACATCTCCTTACTTTATACACGATTTAACTACTTCAAAGACATTCTTATGGTAAGGTAAAAGTAGTATCGAAGTAATTATGTATGGATATGCGTATAACTTAAAACAGTATAATTTTTTTTTATATATATACCGTATACCATTATCAATACCTACATAGTATAAAATAATTCATTCGCAAATATAATTAATAGGCAATTTAAATTTAGGCTCATGTATGTAACTCCTTATATGAAGAGAATTGTGTCGAAGTTGTTTATTATCTTCAGTACGAACGATATACGACCTTGGAGAACTATGAGGCTTTCAAGGTAGGAAAACCCATCACTATAATCTAATATTTTCTTAGATTAAAACACCTTGTCAAATGAATTTTGAATCTAACTTTGTTTGTGATGATTTTGCTATTACCAATATATTAAATAATAATTGTGAACAAGTGTTTTTTTCTAAAATATATTCTTTTAACAAACTATTCTTAGTACACCAAAACATTAGAAGCTTAAGAGAGAACTTTTCCGCGCTTGTATCTCATTTGAGTTTTTTTATTTCTATTCCAGATTTTATTTTCGTGTCTAAGATTTGGATCTCCGACTTTGAAAAAAGCAATTATGTTTTGTCAGACTTTAATTTTTTTCCCTGTACAAATGACAACTATCTGGCAGGTGGTATTGGTTGCTTCGTAAGCCAGGACCTATGTAATGATTGTGTTGCTTCTCGTTTGAACTTTCTGAATGCAGATATTTTAAAACTTTGCACTAAAGTATAATATGAAATATATGTCCCCTTATGTGTTTATAGACTTCTTAAATACAAGTTTTTGGTATTTAAGAACCTCCTTATTCTTGGGACTTCAATATTAATATTCTGAACAATAGTGATACTGTTTCTTCTTATCTATTACTTTTAGCATCGCATGGATCAACTTCCTTTATAAATGAGCCTACAAGACCAATATCCGGAACGTGCCTAGATCATATATATGGCCGTTTACCTAAAGTACCACTCAGCACATGCGAAAAGTGTATTTTTGACGTTAAATTACTGATTATACTATGACCGGGTTATTGGTTAGCATGCTTAAAGAAAATTCTTCCTATTATCCCGCACTTCCCACCAAAATACGAAAAATTAATTTCAACAAGCTCAAGTCAGTTCTCTGTTTTGAGCTCTGGCAGGGAGTGTATAATGAGAGTAACATCTCAAAATCGTTTGATATCTTTAGCGAAACTCTCGTTAAACATATCACAAATTGCAGTTACACTAAATTTTTATAAAAAATCTTCGAAAAAGTTAAAGCCCTGGATGAGTAACTATTTGTTGAGAAAGGTTAATTATAAAAATAAGCTTCGAGTTAAAGTCGCTAAGAACCCACTTAATCTTGGTTTGAAGATAATATAACATAATATGTGCTCCGTGAGGAGATTCCGCGTTGCCGTGATAGTTTTTACACAATAGAAACAAAATTTTACGAAGTAAAAGGAAATCTATGGAGTGAATGGCGGGTAGTAAAAAGCATTTTTAATAAATCTTCTTGCTCCAAAGAGACGACGACAATTCGTGTTGCTGAAAAGTTCAACACTTTTTTGCTACTATAGCGAAAACTCTAAAGCCACTTGTTGTGACTGTTTTTGCTCTCAAATGGATTAATCTACCTAAAGACAAACTTTTTTCTTTGAGCCTATACCCGGCCTTGAACTCTTAAAAATCTGTGGTACCTTTAAAAATTCTAATTCTTATGGAAACGATACCATTTCAAACCGGGTTATAAAAACCGTTGCATGTTTTGTATGTGATGTTCTTACTGACATCTTCAATCAAAGTTTTTTCTCTGTGACTTTGCCTGAAGCTCTGAAATGTGCGGATGTCGTCCCCCTTTTTAAAAATGGTGTTACTGATAACATAAGCAACTATAAACCAATTTCTCTTCTTCCAACAATTAACAAAATCTTCGAAAAAGCGGTAAAAACCCGAGTTATTGGCTTTTTAAATAAAAATAACTTTTTTAGCCCAGCTCAGCCCACGTAAAATACTCTTTCTTATTTATATTAACTCCCTCTTTTTCTTAGACTTTAAAGGTGTTTTACCTTCGTATACATATGATGTAGGTTTTACTTACGGCTCTTAAAGTCCTTAAAACCTGATATCTGAGATAAATTGGGATCTAAATTTACTGAGAATCTAGTTTGTTGAACATGATTTGATTATAAGTTCCAAAACAAAAGTTATGTTCTTTAATTGTTCATTACAAAATATGACCGAAGTGTTTTATCATGCACCCGAATGCCAAAAGCTTAAGTTCTCTATATGTTCTATGTGCCCAAGTGCCACAAACTCTTTCTGTAGCAGTAGTACATGTAGCGATAACTGCTTCAAAATTAAGAAAGTCGATCAGTTTAGATATATTATATATTTTTTCGACTCTAAGTTATGCTATGCTAGACACACAGATAGCTTAAAACAATATTTTCGATCAACGGCCAGAAACTACTATGATTTGCACAATGTCTAACCTTCTACCCTTCTGAAATCTATTTATTATGGTATTTTCTATTCCAAACTGCAATATGGCATTATCTGTTGGGGCGGTGTTTAATTTAATAAAATTGAACCTCTTTTCATTTTACAAAAAATAATCATAAGAAAAATATGAAGAAAAAAAATTTTTTTAAATTCTTCGAGTACGACACTTGTACTGTTTTAAAGTTTTAAAAACTTTTTTTATTAGATCAGGAAATCTTTATATCAACTTTAATCTACGCGGTGATCAAATGCATTTCGTCAATGTGCCTGTCTTTCAAACTACTGCCTACCGTAATTCTTATACTGTGTCATCTTGTCGTCTTTTCCATAGGCTTCCTCAGTCGCTAAGATCCCTGAGATATTTGGCTATATTTTTAGGACATCTGAAGTCTTCGCTCTTTGATTTTAACTATCAAAGTTTTGAATTATTACTCAATGTTCTATCTTAGTCGTAGCTCTGATTTTATTTTTGGTGAATTTTTGTGGATCTACATGATTGAATTAAAATTATTACAATTTTACATTTTTTCACTTTATTATTTTTTTTCTTTATTATTATTATTTGTTTTCTTTCTCTACTTAAGTTGATGCAAATTACACTTATATATGAATGTTATTTCTTAAAAAGTCACCTTACACACCCATCGTAAGTTCTAATTGTAAATTTTACTAATGTAGTATTAGACACTATTTTCTTTTAGTAGGTAACATTGAATGTCACTATTTTTCTCATGTATTTCATGCAATTAATTTTTGAAATAGTTATAAGTTATTTATGATTGTATATGTATGAATTTTATGAGAAAAATAATAAATTATTTAATTAATTTATTTAAATAACTATTTGAGCAGTATGCCAAATTTTATTTCTTTATTGAATATTACCACATTTTCTCCTGTTAAAAACATACTTTCATTTATATTTCAAATGCGTTGGCCATGATATTTCTTATAGATATTTTGATGTTTTCTTGGCATATTTTGAGTATTTTTTACAACTTGAAGTTTTAAAAAACCCTCATGTATTTTAACTTTTGTTCTTAAAGTTCGACTCATTAAAAGCTGTGAGGGCGTAACACTTAAACCGCAATTTGAAAATTTATATACGCTAATAAAGCACTATAAATATCTTTTTTCTCCCCATTTGTTTTTTTTTTTTTTTTTTAAACAATTGTTTTGCTATATGTACACCTTTTTCGGCCAAACCATTAAATTGAGGATATAAAAAGGTTGATGTTGTCACACTGATATTCCATTCAAAAACAAATGTTTTGAAATCGAAGCAGTTGAATGGCATACTGTCACAATTTATTTGATTTGGAATCCCGTGTGCTGAAAAAATATCTTTTAATAATGCAATAATCGATGATGCCGTTTTGTTTACAAGTTGTTTAACCTCTAACCATTTTGACTATTAATCGACCAAGACAAGAAATGGTTGATTTGGAAATCAAGAATGTCACATCCAACTTTAAGGAAAGGAATATCTGGAATTTCTTGCGGAATCAACCCAAGTTTTGTGTTTGAATGCTGACATTTTCTACAAACTTTGCAACTAAAAACTAACTTTTCAATGTCTAATGAAGTTTTTGGCCAATAAATACAAGTTCTAGCCATCACCTCCGTACTGGTTATTCCAAAATGACCTTCGTAGAGAATTTGAAGAAATCTTTGTCTTAAGTTAAAAGGAAAAACAAAAACAAAATTTATTGAAAAACAAAGTATCATTTTCGACATAAATGGCGTATCATATTGGCCAATACTTTTTAATTAAAGTATCAACTCGCTTGAGCTCATTTAGCCGTCCTACTTTTCACATCTTAAACAATGTGGGAAACGACTGTACCACATTAATGGAATGACAATTGCTGGTAAACGACTCCTAGGACGACCAACATAGCAACCTAACAAATACAACCACCCGTTATAACTAAATTGGTTCCGGAACAGAGTAAAACAAACAAAAATTCTATAACCAAAAAAAGAAAACAAAAGGAATTTCCTAGCCTGGTTAAAGCTTTCATTAGTTCCCCCTGTTACTTAACCTCTTCACCATCCTAGTAAATTAGTATACCTTGCTATGCACAGCCTACACACACATAAGTAACCATCAGGGTGAATAACCCTACAAGATTTCATGTTGAAAAGAGGAAAAAACAACTAATCATGGATTTTCATTCGGTACTTTGTGCGGATGATAGTTTTCTGGTGCGGATGAAGGTCAAGCCGAATGTTGTCGGTGGGATAGTCAGATTTCAGCGGTGGTTGACAGTGAAAGAAGAAAAAAAGTTCAAAATTTGAGATATAAAAAAAAGTGGTTGAAGAAGGACACAAGTGGATGTAAATATATATTTTTTTAATTGATTTAGATCGTGAATGTGATTAATTAAATACAAAGTAAATTCAACAAGTACCTATAAAGCAAAAACGAAAAACTGAACTAGAGGTGCAATCAGAAGCCGGGGCAACTTCAGCTAAAGTTGCCACATCCGCTACAAGTGGTACAGTAGTCACCGCCAAACTAACAGTGGTGTCCACAGCCGAAGTGAATCTTTTTTTTTTTTGAAAACAAACGTTTCGGGATTGGTCCCACTGGCATCAAGGACAAAATCAGTGATAAGCTTTTACGTAAATAAATACAATATATATATTAGGCTCATTTTCTTTTATGTAGTGACGCGCTAAGAGACAGCTCATTAATGAGCGGTATTGCTTGAGTCAGCTTATACCTTCTGTATCTAGCTGTAGGTGTATTTGCGCCTGTAGTCTTACATAAATTATAATTCTGTTTCGTATCGGTGCGGATATATACATTGTAATATTATTAATATTATAAAATTCAATATAATCACATGTAAGCAATTTTTTTTTAGTTATCTATATTATATCCTTGACATTTGTTATAACACCCCCCCCCCCCCCTCTTATGGAATTAAACTTAAAATAAATTGTATTTTACCTACCCGTATGCACATAATTTTTTTTGATAAGATATCCGATTTCCCCTAGGCGAGTTGATCGATAATTACTTCGTACAGAGTTTTTACAGGGGAAGCGCTTCCATCTAATTTCGTTGGTGTCGCATTAACTAGTGAGCATATCGGGCTTCTTGAGGGATCTGCGGATTAAGTTGCAATGAGGGCCGATATAGGGTTCTACTACTACAGGGTTGACCCCACTAAAGAGCTTATCATCTGTTTTTTTTTTCTCTTCGATTTAGGATTGATATAATATAGACTTGAGGGGAGGAATATCTTTTATGGTGAAGGTTCAAAGTTTCAGGTCACAACACTTCCATCGGGGTTGTACATCAGCTAAGGACGTATTCGGGTTCTGTGTTTTAGTAATATTAACAACTCAGCTACGTAACTAAGGGCGGCCTTGGTATTGCAGCAGGATCCCCCATTGCTTGCAGCTGCAAACAGGTCGGTGCCTCTACAATTCCTTGCCCGTTCTGGCCACTAGAGTTGCCTGTGCTCGGCTATTATAAGGGTGAAGTGAGGTAGCAGGGAGGGTCTTTGCGAGGGTTCAAGAGAGTTTCCGGATGGCTTTTAGATTGCGTTAAAACTCGCGCTCCTCCCCCCAAGGACTCTGGGTTAAGTGTAATCACCAGAGCACTAATTCCGTTATGTTATTGCCACCGACTAAGACGGGGTAATAATATACGAAATCATTACAACAATAATATCATTTTATTATCAGACAACCACAATTCTTTTTTAATTTGATCAATGCGACTTTCTGAATACAGTCAACATCATCTTAATTTAATAGAATACTATTTTTTGAAAGAGTCTTTTCCTTTCAGATACTCGACCATTAGATCATACTTCAAAAGTTTTAACTCCATTCGTTAAATTCGATTACTATAGAAATCTGGGTCACAGATTTCTGCATTATAGCAACAAGTGGCTTACAGTCGGTCAAAATTTGTACATGTCTTCCGTATATGTAGTAGTGGAACTTTTGACACGCGAAAACAATTGTTAGCATTTTCGATTTGGGCATAAGAAGATTCTGCACTACTCAATAGCTTGGACGCATAGCATCGTGGTTTTGATTTCGAAGCAAGCAGCTACCTGTTTCAATTTGTGATGCATCTGTTTGAATAACAATTGGTGAAGACTCAGTAAAATTTCGTAAAACCGATGCTGTTGACACTTTTTCTTAAGCATTTCGAAAAATTTTGTATGGTTGCGCAGCCATAAAAACTTTACATCCTTTTTTAAAAGTTCCCGTAAAGGAGAAGTTAATTGTGACAGATTTGTCACAATGAGTTTTCTCATTGCTTTTATTGCCTTAATTCTATTTAAGTCAAAAGCAATGTCATCTTTCGATAATAAATATCCTAAATATCTGACTTCGCTGAGCTTTTATTGCAATTTCATCTGTTCACAACACGCTCTAAATTATTGTTATGTTCAATTTCAATTTTACCGTACACCATAATATCATCAATAAAAATAAATGTTCCAGGCAGATGTCCAAAATATTTTGTATTTAACTTTTGGAAGAGTTCAGGAGCAAACTTTAATCCAAAAGGGAAACGCAAGAACTTGTAGCATCCATATGGAGTGCTGAAAATGTATTGATCATTGCTTTTATGCTCTAAGTACACCTGCCAAAATCCATTTTTAAGATCGATGACAGTAAAAAACTACATGTTTTGAAGTTTACTTGTAAAACCTTCCACTCAACAACTTCGGATCCAATAGAAAGATGATTTACCTTTGGATATTTATTTATATTTTCAGAACCACTTGATAAATTATTATTTTCTTAATTATAAACTTTTCTATTCGAATAGCAAACATAAGAAAAATGATTTAATAACCCATAATTGTTGCACCGCTTTCCTCTCGCTGGGCACATCGTAGGCTTATGACGATAAAAACACTTTCTGCAATTTATCACATGCTCTAGATTTTTATACTTTTTCCCGCCATTGTCTTTTTTCAAATCATTTCGATTTACTAAAAGTCTTGACTTTTTGTTTCATTTTTTTATGTTCGTACGCATCATTTTTTGGTCCTTCTTAGCCGGATACTTGAAATTGCATTCTGTTTTCTATGCGTTTCGAATCATTTAAATTACATTTGCATAATGTCTACAAATAAGCGAGATATTTTCAGAAACTCATTAAAACGTCTAATGTCCACATGTAAAAAACCAGAGACATACGACGATGCGGAAATCCAATCATTTCTCAAATTTTTGGAATACGAGTGGATCAAGTTTGATGAAGAGTAGAGTAGTGTAGAAATGATGTAGTGATGATGCTCTGGCAGCAAAACAAGCTCAGCATTCTCAAATTTCAGACAGACACAGCTTAAATCTGGTTCTAGTAGTTCCATTAGTACTTCCAACAGTTCTCACAAACTCACAGAAGCTTCACTACCTGCGATGTAGCTTACATGGTAAAGCCCTAAAAGTCATCAAAGCATTTCCCATCACTGACAAAAACTAGGCTAAGGCTGGGAGTTACTATGCAAAAGATATAACGTGGAGCGCGTCATTGTTGATGCCCATTTTCGAGCCATGTTTGCGCTTATCGTTCACATAAGAGTCTGGGTAGATTTGTAAAAAACTGGGATGACTGGCTCGTTCACTTGATGATCAGCAAGCTCAATCATGAAACTTGTCGACAATGGGAGCTCTAGCAAGCAGAAGATAAAGTTTCGTAGATTTCCTAGAAACAAGACGCACAATGCACAACCAGCTTACTCTATTTAGACAAAAATCAGATCCACAACCGCTCTGTGTCTAAAAAGATAGATAAATACAATTTTTGTGATAGAAAACATAAAATTTTCGGCTGTGAGCAGTTCCAAGCTCTACCAGTTCACAGCAGAGTTCTCGCAGCGAAGGAAAAATCATTGTGCACTAATTGTCTATGATATGCACATACGAAGTATGTCATAGTATGAACACATGTCGTTTGTGCCAGACTCGATATCATAAGTTGCTGCATTCTGATCAACCATCACCATCGCAAAAGACATCTTCATTTAACGTGGTCAATTCGAATGACCAAATTCTTTTAGGCACTGTCATCGCAAAGGTTTTTGACAACTCCGGTCAATATCAAAAAATAATAATTCTATTTGACAATGCTTCACACCTTAGCTTCCTTACAAAACGATGTGCCGTTTGTGCGCATGACTCTAAGCCGTCACCAACTACGATCGAAAAAATAGGTGCTGTAGGAGCTGGTAGCTCCAAAGGAATAGTGCAGCTTGTCTTACCTTCACTAGACAACTTGGTTGAGTACTTTTCGGAAAGGTGGTCACTCTTGATACTACGTATGCATTTTCCACAACAATCGTTTGCCAAGAATCCGCGCTAACCAACGCAGTAATCAACTTTTGGAAGCTGGAGGTATTTCCAGAATCAAAACATTTCACCAACGAAGAGATCCTGTGTGAAGAACTTTTTTCTGAAACTCATTCTCGTCAAGAAGATGGTCGTTACGTGGTAAAACTGCCTTTAAAACTATTCTAGAGACACAAAATCGCGAAGGATCATCAGTTTTATAGAAAATACACAGAGTTTATACAGGAAATAATCGATTTTGGCACAAAGCAGTGATTAAAGAGTCCAGTAGAACGACCAAGCTGAGGGTCGTCTTAAATGCTTCAGATAAAACAACCTCTGGATTCTCTTTGAATGATGCGCAATTGGTTGGCCCGCAGCTTCAAGCTAATCTCTTTGAAACTTTGCAACGATTTCGTAGTAATCGGTACACGTACCACCAGGTACGTGTTTATCCTGATCACGTCGATTTCCAGCGTATCGTCTAGCGTCGCAAGTCAACAGATCCTGTCGAAGATTATCGTTTGCTGACCGTGTCATATGGAGTGGCATCAGCTTCCCAATAGCTGTTAAAGCATTACAACAAACTGTTATTGGCGAAGGTCACAATTTCCCGCAGCATCCAAAATAATTTAAAGCGGTTTTTATATGGACGAACTGCTAACGGAGAGTTATAATGAAGATGAACTACAACGGTTACAAATCACTATTACCAATGTCTTAAAACGTAGTGGTTTCCATCTTCGTAAATGGTCCCCAAATCCAACATCTGCTCTCGATTCCATTTCCACCAATCTTCGTGAAATCAAATCAACTCTTGACCTAACCAATACTGAAAGCTTTCGAACGTTAGGTCTTCAATGGCACCATATTCTGATGTTTTTACGTACATCGTGCAGGTTTATGATATAAATATTTCACATCTTACTAAAAGGTTGCTTCTTTCAGACGCCGCAAAGCTGGGATTGTTTGCCTCAATGACACTTGTTTCCAAGCTACTGTTTCAGCGCCTTTGGAAGCCAAAAGTAAATTGTGACGATCATCGATCACACAAAAGTGGCTCGACTATCGTGCGAACTTACCAAGCTTAGCAACTATTCACATACCGAGGTGGATAGGAATAATAACGCGAATAATGTTCTTGTTCGTCTCGTAACTGCAAAAACTAGGGTAGCTCTAATCAAGTCAATATAATTACCACACCTGGAGTTATGTGCTGCCGACTTGTTAGTGAAACTGATTATGCATGTCAGAATAGCAATTGACCTATGCGTTCGTAACGTCTACGGATGCAGCGACTCATCTGTAACAATAGCTTGGCTTCATCAACATCCCAGCAGATGGTGCACGTTTGTTACTAATCGCGTTTCTCAAATACAGGAGGTTATACTACCAGAGCACTGGGTTTACGTTCCATCTTCACAAAACCTGGCCGACTGTGCATCCCGAGGATTGCCACCTCAGGAACTCAAAAAATTCAACTTATGGTGGAATGGACCTATATGGATGTCTCTACCCTCTGAAACCTGGCCGTCGCAACAAATTTTTATTACTTCTATAGACCAGAAGCCGAATGCAGACAATGTTACTCTAGTTACCATTGAAAATTCACCTCAAATATGGGACCTCGTTGATAAGTATTTCTCTCTATGTTACCGCATTTATCTATATGGTAGATTCAAAAATAAAATTCGCCGTCGAATCGCATACCGTAAAGGAAAATCCGATATTTCAGGCCGTTCTAGTAGGTTTCTCAGCCTCGATGAAATTAATGATGCATTTCACTTTTGGATAAAGACCACGCAGATATGTCTTTTCGAAGATGATGTTCGGCGACTCATTACAAGGAATAATCTTAAAAAAGGGAGCAGACTCTTAAAGTTGAATCTATTTATGAACGAGAATGGACTTCTTCGTGTGGGCGGGAAGCTTCGAAATGCCCCGTAAATGTTGACAGAAATCATCCTATTCACACATCGCATATCGCTTCACGCGGGCCGTACAACAATGCTTGCGATTATACAAAAACGATTTTTTATAATCAGTGGCCGGTACCAGAACGTTGTTTAACAGCAGCTGATGAACGATTTACTGACCTAGAGTGCAGTCTTGTCGACCCTTTCTCAGAAGTGGCGTTGATTTTGCAAGACCTGTACGGCTCTGCTTATCAAAGGGACGTGGTTGCAAGTCCGTGAAGGGGTACATCTACATATTTATTTGCATGTCAACTGGTGCCACGCAAATTTTGTTGGAGCCGAAAAGGAGCTTAGAATTTCTTCTTGGAAGCTACGCGAGACGAGAGCTTGGCCAAATATTTACGAGATGACAACATAGATTGGCACTTGAACCCTCCTGCAGCACCACATATGAGATGATATTGGGAAGCTGCTGTTAAACGCGTAAAATTTATCTGCTGTCTTTCATCTTTTTTCCCCGCTTTTTAAACTTTTTCCCGCCATTGCACTTTTTTCAATCAGCCTGTTAAAATCAATTCCATTAATTAAAATTCTTGCCTTTTTGATGTTCGTACGCATCACCGAGGATGCCATGAAACTATTTTAGGGTAGGTTGAAGGAAAAAATTTGAGTTTTGTATTATTATTTAAGAGATTAAAAACTGTGTGTTGACTAACTTTAACATCTCCGTTTTACTCTTCGTTCTAGCCCAAAAATAGGATAACGAAGAGTACGTTAGCCTAAAAAACTCAGATCTGTATATCCAGTGACGACAAAATTATCTATAGCGCTATTGCTGTGGTCTGCCGTAGCACTAGGGATTTGTTCAGTAGATGAATACTCCTTAAAAGTTTGGTTGTAAGTTCTCCATTGCCATAGCTTGGGAATACAATAATTTTCAATATTTATCTGTTCTGTATCCATATGATAATTTCGTTAGTTTTTATTTGGTTTATGCTGCTGAGGATGACGTCCCGGACGTCTCTTTGTAGTATATCCAAATAAAGCTGAAGGCTTGCTGTGGTAATTTGCGGCTGCTGTTTAAATCGTTGAAGCGTACATAGATTCTGGCTTAGGTTGAAGTTTCGCAACGACTTAAGGGACTGCGTTTGGTTTAGAGAAGTGGTGTTGATAATCGTATCAAGGGAACTGTACATTTTGTTGTACTCGATCCCCTTGCGGTTGAGTTGGCCAGGTTGGTCTAAGTTGAGGAACTTGGTTAATTTGTGGTGGCAGATACAGCAAGTGGGGATAAAATTGCTGGATAGAAGTATATGGATTGGGCTTATAAGGTGGTAGCTGAAGTGGTAGCTGATCTGGTAAACCGTTATTGGGTTCCTTTACTGAATTTTGATTGTTGTTAGCATATGCGGCACGAAAGTTTTGGTTCTCAAACTTAAGGCACAAGTGCAAAGCATGAGGGAGATCTGCTGGTTCGCAGATACCCACAAGTCTAGGCAGATCGCATTTGAGCCCTCTTTTAAATGTGTATAGCGCTTTGTCCGTATACACTTGTGTGAGAAGGGTAGTAGATTTCCATACACGCAATTTTATTTAAGATTAGTGTCAAATGATTGTATATGGCTTAATAAAATTCGTGAAAAGTAGAATTCCTTGAGAATTCCCTAATGCTTTTTACTATGTCGGGAATCTTTTCTAAGTCAGACAAGTTCCCTGGATTTCCTGATCCCGTCCTGTTGCAATGTCAGCATTTGGATTAAAGATAAAGTTAATGACATGCCCTTCCTCATTCTGAAACACTCTTTTTACTATTTCCGTAACTAAAACAATTAATTCAGGGGTTAGGTTCTGGGTAAGTCTGGAAGGATAAGGTTGAGCTTGTTCTAGGTTAGACATACTTCTTTATATTTTTAGAGAAAACGAGGTTAAAACATAAAGGAAACGAAATGATGGCAGAAAATGGTAGGGAATGCTCAGAAATCTAATGTTCTTCGTTGTTTTAATGTGTATTACAACATATGTAGTATTATATTAATTTGATATTTTTAATAAATTTGTATATATTATACATACATTTATACATATACATTTATATTTTGTATATATTGCAGACTTGTAATGTTGCTGACGAATCAAATGTTGAAACTTGTGTGAACTAATGGGAAAAATGGAGTATGTTTAAATGTGAGAGATGGAAGAAGTATAGCTGTTGTGATAGTCTGAGATGCTATTTGATATTTGTTTTGTTGTTGTAGGGAGGGAGTTCCAAAGTCTGGTGACATCCTACTTCAGAAAACTATTTTAAGGAGCAACAGAGGAACGAACTATGATGATGGGATGCATGATTGTATCGGCATAGCCTATACACATACCTTACCATATCGTTGAAGGCAACAAGTTGTTGTGATAAAAAGTCATGCTACGAAAAAGTAATCAATTATAAGCATAAATAAAGATTTATTAAACCTGAATTTTGTACCTATTGGGGTGAAGCTAGATGAAAGGCAAAGTTTGCGGAGTTCAACACAGATTCGTCTAAAAACAAAATTGATATAGTCCATGGCGGAAAGTGAGCGATTTAATTTGAACCCGAGACTAGTAATAATCTCTGCAAAATGAAATTACCTGTCATTCAGGAATACTGGTGGTATTTCATCTGAGTTGATTATATTTTTAGCTATTAGAATGAGCTGCGATTTTATTGGATTAAGACTGAGTCCATTATCTATTTCAGACAAATATATATATAATATAAGTTTCTGTCTGAGTACCATATGATCTACTATGTCAAAACTTTTGAAAACTCTAACAAAGACAACACCGTCAAAAATTCCTTATCATATCTTACTCTAATGTCTTCGAGAATGTGAATAGCTATGATCCGGTCGAAAGCCGGATGGATAATAAACTGCGTTAACTTATATGTAATTTGAGATTTGTTTTACTACAGCCTTCTCAAGTACTTTGGTCAGACACGGTAATATACTTATCGGGCGGAAGTTGGTTGGAAAAAGGGCTGATGTTTCTTTGGGACAGGAATAACTTTAGCTTATTTCCAAATATCAGGAAAAATGGAAGCGGTGATGTAAAATCAAAGATATGCTTTCAGCTGCTTAGAATATGGGATAGAATCATCTTAACACATCGGATTACCGTATTCTCCAATAGCATTCGATTTTAAATTACGTATGCTATTATTATAACAACATCTATTACAGATACAACGTGAAAATCAAAAGCAAACTCACATGTTACTACATATATGATCATGATTAGGGCGTAAGGTGGTTTGTTGATAGCAGAAGAAACAAATATATTGTGGTATCAGTTTGAATGTAAACAGCGTCATCAATATTTCAATATTGATTGAATAGTTAAATAGCAAAAGACTCAATCATTGGTTGTTTGTATGGAACGCTGGTAGGGATCTCGAAAGGGATTATAAATTTCAGCATCCTAAAATATGCAAGTGAAATTTAAAGAATGAATAACGAGTAGTGATCAAGTGGTTTAAGTAAAAGATAAAGAAAATTTAAAGAGTTGAGATAAACGATGAATTGCCAATTGTAATCGTATTAAATAAATACAAATATTTTACATTTGTGGCGGAAGTGGGATAGATACCGAAACCGAAGTCATCATACACGTCACGATGAGATTCGCTGATTTCATCGGCCAAATCAAGGAGATATGGTTTGAGAGAAATTTTTTTTATTTTTCTACAAAACTTAGTTAGAAGTCTCCACAGAGGAGACTTTTTTCGCATTAAAGTGGCTTAAACCTTCCGATGAATCGGCATCTTTGCTATATTCCTTGACAGACAATTGGCCGGATTTCGTTCGTTTCCCCCACCCGATTTAATTGATGGTTTTACCTTTACCTCATAAGCATCGTAGACTTTTGGCAAGATGTATTTGCGAACGAAATGTCGTGCGATAAGAGCATGCCCATCTTCTTTTTCTTCGTGCTTGCATTCGACAACAATGCAATTATCGATGGTCTTTATAGGTAGCTCGTTTGGTCTAAATTGCTCAACAATAATGCTGACCTGGAAGCCATTCTTACCAGTTGGTGAATACTTCTTCTCGTCGTTATTGGTTTCTTTGTCTTTTTGAATTTTAACTTATTTATTGCGAATATTTGCTTAAGAATGCTGGCGATGTTAAGGGAACCACAGTTGTGACACTGTCTTTAATGGACGATGGAAGTCGTTGTGATAGATACCGCAAGGTATTTTCTAGACCTGAAGGCTCGAGCTTCTGGCTTTAATAAATTAAATGTGACCACTGCAACTATAAAGAAGAGAAAGTATCACTTTCCAAATGACTAGTACCGAGCCAAAAGGGTTGGAGTGAGGATGAAATCTTCCAAAGAAGCAGATAATGAAATCGGACCAATATTGGAAGAAATACTGGAAGAAATACGAATAAAGACCAAGCTGGTAGGAGATATTGGACCAGAGCCAAACTCTGAAGGCATCGATATTTCCCGAACCCTTTAATGGCAACCAATACACCCCCGTGGTAATGAATTACTTCAGTAAGTGCCTAAGACTGTAGTAAGATTAGGTACGACATTAAGGGGAAATCTTACGGCTGCAGCGAAGGAGATATGGTATGGTTGTAATGGTTGTATAAGCCTAAGCGTAAGAGTGGTAAGTCGCTAAAAAATTTTCAGAATTGGGAAGGTCCGTACCAAGTGATATCCCACACTAATGACGTTGTCTAACGAATCCAGCGTGCGGTTCGAGGAAAAATGAAGATGTTTCACTTGGATAGAATGCATCATTTCAAAGGAACAATGAATGATGAAGTTGTTCGGGACGAACAATTTGGGGAGAGAGCAGTTTGATACCCGTTTGAATAGAAATAGCGTCATATATATTTCAATAGCAGAGAAATTCCTTATTTGAATAGCAAAAGACTCAATCATTGGTGAATGGGGAATGGATTCGAATTTTCGAGCGAAATGGAAATTTGTATGGAAGTAGAGCGATTACGAACATAAAAGAATATTATTAACAAAAATTAAGATTTTTTGGCAATGACTTCCATTTACATTACATATTTTAATCACATGGTGTACTTCAATAGTGACATGAACTATTTTTGTTACGTACTGGATATGTATATATATGTTACTTAAAGGCATTTGCCTGTTAAATAAATCAAGTATTAGGGTTTATAAATAATTGACTTTGTCGTTTATATTACAGACAAAAAAAAAATATTGCCATGGGAGAAGTCTTGCGTCAAGTTGCAATGCATTGTCTACAGTGGAAAAATCACTAACATTAAATGATATCGGTATTGGGATACGACGTAAGTCAATGTTGTACGTATAAAAGATAAGTAAGTAAGACATTAGCCCAGTTTGAAACCTTGAGGGGTTGTTTGGAGAAAATCGAGTAGCGAAAAATTTCACAAACAGTAGTCCTGCGCCAGCCGTAGAAAATTTTACTGTCTGTTTTTATAAGGTCATTATTAAAGTCACCATAAATAATAATGTGCTTGTAGAGTGCACTATATTCGTGAATGGCAGTAAATAATGGCTCTGGAAAGTAGCATCGGATTGGATTATATGCAATTCCAACGAGGTACTCGGTGATGCTATCGCCTACTTCAATAAAGAGATACTCAATCACGCCGTCTTTCGATTGTTTCAAGTTTTTTTGTCTTTTAATGACGTTTTACAGTACATTGCAACACCATCACCACATGTAGCGGTGACCCTATTATTTGCTATAAGTTTGTACCCTAATATTTCGAACAGATTCTCCTTAGCTATATCATCATCCATGTCCGATTCAAACCAGGTTTCCGTAATGCAAATTAAATCAACGTCCCCACCTTCAAAAACATATTTTAAGTAATCAAGTCTAGTTAAACTTAGACTACGGACTAAAGCATACTTTTAGGCCTTTGTAGACTCCTGAGAGAATTTTTATCATTGACCGGCCCATGATATGATTAGTATCCCCAGATTTTGTTAAGCTATTATGGGTCAACTTTAAAATAATGGGAGACATATTCACAACAAATAGAAAGAAAATAGAAATAGAAAAGTAGAGTGAGGGGGGAGTAGAAGTAGAAGGATATAGTACGAGCACATAAGTTGTAAAACATTAACATTTTGATTTGAAAGATATAATTGCTTCAGACAGAGTTTTCTGAATTTACATTTTGAATACGACTGGGCTTAAGACTTGGATTGACAGTTCACGGTATTTGTTGACATGTGATTTATTCCATCTTCAATCCTATGTTTATAAGTGCAAATTTTCCAAGAAAGGAACTCGACAAGCATATAAATCACGTTACAACACAAGAACACAAACAAGACATACAAATCAAAGGGCTTCCAATAATAATTATAACAACAATAAACAACATAATAATATCTTACAAAGCGTTATGGTCGATCCTATCGATATTGGCAATATCAAATATCCAGAACAGAATCCTGAAATTTTTCAAAATTTTCGGAACAACCCCGAAAACAACTAACTTTGTGGAAAATTATTCCAAAAATTTCGCACAATGAAAGCTTTAGGCTGCAACGTTCTTACTAATAAGCAATTTAAGTTCCCTTTATTCAAGAAGTTTAATGAAAAAGAAAACTATAATATCTTCTTATAGTAAAAATTTCCAGATGTATTTGATTAGTTACAATATTTTGGTTGATTTAGATAATATAATCGACTATAGAGGACGATTACTAAGTATACGATCAGAAGAAATCCCCCTTTATCTTAACAAAGAAGAAGAATCGTATGTCAAGAATAGTTATACCGATAACTCATTAGAAGTTTTTAGTTCAGAATCGTATACCAATTCCATTATAGTTGATAACTTCGCAAGCCATTTAAACTACCACCATGCTCAAAAATTACGAATTTTTTAAGGGAGGTAATAGGCCGTCGTTTACCAATGCAATTAAACTTCAAATAGTGACAATGAATGAAATTCCCATATATTATAAGCTATACAAGAACCCAGAAATACATGAGGAAGAAGTTGATCGACAAATTCAAGACATGCTGGATCAGAACATCATTAAGCATAGTAACAGTCCATACAATTCTCCAATATGGATTCTGCCGAAAAAATCTGGTAATTCTGAAGAGCTAAAATGGCGAATTGTTGTGGACTACCGGAAACTCAACGATCAAACAATCGACGATCAAATTTTTACACCAAAATATAGTAGGGTTTTTCAATAAGCGCGGAAAATGTACATATTTTTCGAGTATAGACTTAGCGAAGGGGTTCCACCAGATCAAAATCTCTGCAAATGGCATTTTCAACAAGAGACGGCCGCTATGAGTTTCTTCGAATGCCATTCGGGCTAAAAAAAATGCCGAAGTGATGTTTCAACGCCTTATGAATAATGTCGTCAAAGAATTTATCAATAAAATCTGTGTTTTCCATTTAGATTTTATTATTTTCAACTATTTTCGAAAAGCATTTACTTTTAATTAAGAAAATAATGCAATGTCTTAGAGACGCAAACTTGAAGATCCAAATTTCACTTCGCTAATGAGTCCACTTATTATCTGGGCCATACAATATACCATATATTGGTGGTATCAAACCAAATGTAGACAAAGTGGAAGCTATTATTAAAATGAAACTTCCAAATACAGTAAAGGAAATTAAACAATTAATTGGTATAAGCGGCTACTATCGCAGATTTATTAAAGATTACGCAAAAGTTGCATACCCTGTCATTACATATATTATATAATGACATAAAAATCGAAAAATTAGATCCAGAATATAAAGCCGCATTTAATAAACCGAAAACATTACTCTCTAGTGACCCAATATTGCAAAGCCCAAATTTCTATAATGTATTGACCCCTACAACTGATGCATAAAACTTCGCTCTTGGTACAGTGGTCAGCCAAAATGATCACCCGATTTGTTATGCGTCACGTACTTTGAACAACCACGAAAAAGAATATTCAACAATATACAATAAACACGACTTTTTCATAAAATACCTGAAAAGCAAAAAAAATTACGTAGCTGTTGTATAGAGCAGATACACAATTGAATATCAGCTTATTAAAACACAAGCAAAAACATCACTATCTAACTTTTTAATAATTACACAATACAAATAATGATGTACAGTGGAAAAGAAGATGACAATCGGTACATATATATCACTGAAGGACCCATTAACATGTATAAAAACCAAATATATTCATCAACAAGTAAGAAGGAAAAATATATTGCGAAATTTTCAATAAAAAAGTTCAAAACCTTGTTATTACCGATAAAAATAGTAATTTGTTAGACATCATGAAAAGACTAATAATTGACAAAGGCATTATGTGCACTTACTGTAAAGATAGCTCGCTATTTACCAAATTACAGGACATTTATATGAACTTTTTCGATAATAACAAAAATCTAAAACTTTTAAAATTGAATGTAAAGTTAGTAGATATCAAATTTGATAAAAGCGAATATCTTAGAAATAAACATTGAGGTATACAAAAAATTTTCCACGAATTGAAACAAATATATTATTATCCAGGCTTACGACTATTGACAAATTTAGTAAATATGCTACTATACATAAGCTCAGCGACAGCACCTGGATTTCTATCTTAAAAGCCTTGAAAGAGAGAACACAATTTTTAGGCAAAGTGGACAAAAATATTTATGAAAACGAAAGGTGTATTCTTCATAATGCAGTAGAATTATTCCTTTACGAAAAGTCGCACGTTACTAGACCAGGTAATAAAACAGGTACTTTCAATGTAGTGCGCTTGCACGGCGCCCTCAACGAACTCTTACGTATAATGATATTGGATAATAACGATGAAGATCTCGAAAACAAAATGTTTAAGGCAACTATGTTTTATAACAACACCAATCGCTCTACAACTAAGTTACGGCCCAATTGATCTATAACAAAAAGTTATGATATGTATGAAATTGAGTAACTAAAAAGGAGATTTGAACAACCGAAAACTAATAAAATAAACTATCTGAACAAAAACCGGATTTATAATTATGAACTGAAATATACAAAATTAAATAAATTTACTGTCCATTTTACGTTACAGACATGTTAACTAAAAAAAATATAAAGTATTCCAAAAATCAGTTTAAACTAAAATATAAATATCAGGATTAAATACTAAATTTCCAAACTTCCAAACAAACTCCAGTGCTTGTATAGGGTTTTCTAATAACGACTTGAAGAGTTTTTTTTTTAAATAAAAGGCAAACAATTTGAGATATTTCAAAAACTTTGTTATTTATGAATGGAAATCGACTTCGTTCATATGGCCACCGCGGGCATTTCAGCCGAAACGGCCGCTATTTCGCGTTCGATATTGGCTCTGAGCTCTTCCAACATCATCGGCGTGTTGGCATAAACTAATGACTTAACCTAGCCCCACAGAAAATAGTCAAGCGGCGTTAAATCGCACGAACGGGGCGGTCAATCGACTGGCCCATGTCTTGAGATAACACGCTCACCATACTTACTCTTCATTAAATCGATTCTAGCGTATGCTGTGTGGCTTTTATCACCATCCTGTTCAAACCACATGTCGTCCAAGTCCATATCTTCGAATTCGGCCCAAAAATAATCGGTGATCATTGTGCGATAACGCTGACCCTTCACAGTAACGTGACGATCGTTATCGTCGACGAAAAAATATGGCCCAATAACGCCACCGGCATGCAAACCTCACCAAACAGTTATTTTTTGTGAATGAAGTGGTGATTCAGCAAGCACCTGTGGGTTTTTAACCGACGCATATTTTGTTTATTGACGACATTGAGCCAAAAATAAGCTTCGTCACTGAAGATGATTTTGCGATGAAATTCATCATCTTGAAGCATCTTCTCCATAACCCAATCGGAGAACGTACGTCGCTTCAGATGGTCTATCGGCTTCAATTCTTGAATCAGCTTGATATTGTATGGGTGTAAACCAATACGGCAAAATACGCCATAATGTGGTCTGAACGATGCCCAATTCTTGAGAACGCCGTGGAATTGACTGATTTGGATCGTTTGCTACGGACGTCTGAACTGCAGCGATGTTTTCGACACTTCGACCAACACGTTGTCTCACTGACACGGCAACATCACACAACGAGTATGAAGACTCAAATTTTTGCACTAAATTTGTTATTGCCTGTCTACTAGGGCGAGAATTACGACCGATAATTGGAGTCAACGCTCTTAAAGTTGCAGTCACCGACTCCGAATATCTGTAGAAAATTTTTACAATTTGCAGACGTTGCTCGTTAGTGTACTAGTGTACCATGATGAAAATGTTGAGTTTACTGAATAAATTGACAGTGACAGTTTGATGATTATTGAAAAAGTGCGTTCAAATTCAAAGTCGTCAAGTCCCTATTGGAAAATCCTATACATACCCCATCTTATATCAAAACTGAAATTTTAAATCTCGCATTTTGCAAATTACTAACTGCCTCTATTCAAACTTCAGAAGTCAAATAAATAAAAAAAAAAACTTTCAATGTACACTTATTTGGTATAAAAGATGCATTAGAAAAAGTGTTTTTGCAGGGAGTTTTTCTTCATTACTTTAATATGAAGAAAACTGCTGCCGAAAGTCATCGTTTTTTGGTGGAAGTTTATGTAGAACATGTGCTAGCTGAGCGAAAGTACCAAAGTGGTTTGCACGACTTAAAAGTGGTGATTTTGGCTTGGTAGACGATGAACGTCCTGGGTAGCCAAAAAAGTTTGAAATTGAAGAACTGGAAGCATTACTCTATGAAGATTGCTGTTAAACACAAGAAGAGCTCGCAGAGTCTTTGGTTGTCACTCAAGCAGCCATTTCAAAACGTTTCAAAGCAGCTGGATATATTCAAAAGCAAGGAAATTGGATTCCACATGAACTCAAGACGAGAGACGTCGAAAGGCGGTTTTGCATGTCCGAAATGCTGCTGGAACGCCACAAAAGGAAGTCATTTTTGTATCGGATTGTTACTTGTGATGAAAACGGATCCATTACGACAACCCCAAGCGCAAAAAATTATATGTGAAACCCGGCCAACCAGCCAAATCAACTGCAAATCCGAATATCCATGGCGCGAAGGTAATGCTCTGTATTTGGTGGGATCAGGTGGGTGTGCGGTATTATGACCTGCTAGGTGAAACTATCAATGGACAACGCTACCGAACACAATTAATCTGTTTGAAGAGAGCAGTAGCCGAAAAATGCCCAGAATATGCGACCAGACACGAGGCAATAATTTTCTATCATGACAACGCTCGGCCCCACGTTGCTATTCGGGTTAAGAACTATTTGGAAAACAGTGGATGGGAAGTCTTACCCCACCCGCCTTATATCCCAGACATTGCCCCTTCTGACTAGCATTTGTTCCGGTCGATGCAGAACGCCCTCACTGAAATACGGTTCATATCAGAGCAGAATATCAAAAATTGGCTTGATTCATTCTTGATTGCCAAGCCGGCGCAGTTCTCTTGGAATGGGATCCACAAATTGCCAGGAAGATGGGAAAAAGTCATAGCTTCAGATGGGCAATACTTTGAATAATACTATTGTACATGTTTATCTTAAATAAACGTTCAAATATAAAAAAAAAAAAATTGCACGAATTAATTAATAAAATAATTAAATAAATTAAAAATCCATTTATTATTATATTATTTATATTTATTGTAACTTTGATTCCTAAGCTATGAGAGATGTGATTATTATAATTTTATTGTTATTATTATCATGAATATAATAAAATGAAATAGATACATATTGTCGATGAACGGCGACAAAATTATTGATTACAGTAATAGTTGCATATGGTATTGTTAATAATGTAAAGAGTAATTTCAACATACATTTTGTAGAGTTGAATTTAATAAATTTGATAAGTTATAAAAGTAATGACAATTAATGCATTAAATATCATTTACAACTTTTTTTTGGGGACCAAAAAAACTTAGAGAAAGGAGTTTTTATATAATAAATGTAAGCCCTACATAATCTATCCCTAATTTTCAGCTTAAATACACGTTCACACTTCTTTCACATTGCCGCCAATGACTCCTCCCTCTAACCTGTTCTCTGAAAGAAACAAGAAGAGCCATCGATTCCTCGATCCAAAAAAGCTATCTTCCTCATCCCTTGGCTTCTGGAACGAGTTGATTTTAAGAAAGTAAAATACGAGAATATTAAAAAAATGAACTAATTAATTATAATAAAAAAGAGGAGCTTCTTTTACTAATGTTTTTGTTAATTGAAAACCGAAAACAAACATAAGTGATTTTATACAAAAAGCAAAAAAATTTATTTAAACTTTCACCCAAAACTATTAAGTCAGATCAGAAACCATTATTAGCTTTTATGTATATTTTTGATAGTGAGATTACCAGCGGTAGAGAGACATAGAAAAAAAATTTCTAATATATTTAAAGCTTAATAATTGCAGCCGCTATGACAAACACGTCTACTCCATAACTCAAAACTATAATTCGTTCGCGGTCCTACAAAATTCTACTGCTGCAAAATCGTCCTAACTGCAGTCGACGAAAACATGAAGCTATATCCTTCGGCATTCTGATTTAAAAGTAGAAACAGTTGATTTTAAAATTTACAATTTACAATAATTACCTTCATTATTTTCACAGCGCTTGATATTGCTGTATGCAATTCAACAAATAGGAGCTGACTAATACTAGCTTTAATTTTGCGGCGGCATCGAAAACTAATCGAAGATTATGTGGCTTATTTGGGTTCACCACACCAAAGTGCGGTCGATACTATGGTCTTGGTTCCGCAGTGGTAGCTTCTGTTGGCTGCAGCTTCCGGACGTATATAGTTCTTCTCGATATAACCCTTGATGATACATTTATAAGCTATAAAAAGGTCCTCATTCTCTTTTATCTTCCGTTTGGCTCTGTCGCTTTTCCCAATCCTACTTTAAGCCTGTTGCCTACTTTTCGTGTTGTTGACTGCAGGATATTTCAAGCCTTTATACCTTCTCAGCTTTCTTTTGGCGGTGCAACATTTCCTCGAAAATTTTCTTTTCGGAAATAATCAGCAACTTATTGATGAAGCTTTGAATCACTAGCGTCATCAGCGTGGGTTAGCAGACATGAAGGTGTAGTGCGAACGTCCATCGCCGTTGGTCGAAATACCACTCAACCAAGCTGCGTACAGGCAGCGTATGGACATCCCTTGCGCAGGTACTCGAAATTTATCACTTACCTCACGTGGAAGTGATCAAGCCCTATTAAGAGCTTCGGCTCAGCATGGGCGTATAACTTGGGCACAGGTCCTCAGATGATTCAGATGTTAATCAAGTCGCCTACGCTTAGGCTCTGCATAGGCAATCTGAGGTTCCAGACTCCATAGGTGTTTTAAAGTTATTCTTTCTCTTCGCACTTTAGTTGACCACAACATTCGAATCCTGTGCCTGTCTGCCTGCTACCCACTGCATATTTGTTTGACGGTAATTCCCCTGATGACCTCGTTCTGAGAGTTAGGGGGCATCCAGGATACTAAGATGTTGGTAACCAGTGATCAAGTGGTAGTGTATTGCATTCACTATTAGACAGTTCGAGGTTCAACTAAATTAACGTAAGATTAGTGGTTGCCTAGATTACACCAACAAGTCCAATTACGCTATATATTTAATTTTCCCATTAAATGTTGGATACCATCCACGGAGCAGAGCAACCACTGATCCCAAAAATCTTTCTTTCTCACTGTCTCATTTTCCTAAACACATAACACGTGCTCCGGCGGTTTAAATGTGTTAATACCCACTTGAGTGTTAAGTTCTTAAAAAAAGAAGCTGAATGGCTCTGACCAGTTTCAATGTTGATAACCTTAGCTGGACTGCATTGCTAATTGATTTTCTGTGCTGAGAATTCATAAAGCAATTTATAACGACGTTTACTGCAACCATTCGTGGAACAAAAACTATTAACATGGTAATAATGTGTCTTACGTTCCATGTTATGGCAGTTAAAGCAAAGGCGATGACGTGTGAAATTTAACCATCTCTCTTGAACTGTGGCTCATAGAAAATCGCATCTAACTCAAAATCGTCACTGACTTTATGTTGTGGTTGACAGATCGGGCTCACATAAGCTCACATAAGCTCGTCCAGTAGTCCAGTGGCTAGCAACATCAGCAAAAGTGTCTTCGGCTCCTTCTCTTAAATGACTTAAACAGAACAAATTAGTCTAGCGACCTTGCGCAGCCAATCACCGAAATATACAATACAACAGTTATGTAGGGATATATCTGATAGAAGCACTTTTCCCATTCCAGCTTCCTACTCATCGGTAGCTCTGACTACAGTTTTTTGATCAGTGACTGATTTGCTACTTGGTGTTGTCCCTTGACTAACTGCAAAAGCACTGCAAATTTATCGTCGGATAAGAGGAGGAAAATTACTTTCGCTGACAGGTGGAATTTCCCGTACTTGACCTAATTGGTCGCTGGTTAATTCAGAAACTTAAATGCGTATGTACTAAATACTACTTATTACTACATTAGTTGCTACTCCGAGGTGGCATGTCTCACGTGGCCCCTAACAAAAAGGAAAATAAACTGGAGTAATCTGGCGGATCCCTCAAAGTGCCAACCTCAGTAGCAAACTGCAGTGGTTGCTACTGTTACTTTTAGACGGTGCAGAAGGTGTTTGGAATTACTTAAGGATATCTTACATTGATGTTATAGTCCAGGTATATCAATGAATGCCTATCCCTAAAAAAGACGTGAAATGATGCAGAGTGCTATGAAACGTTAAAAAAAACAGCTGCTCCCCCTTTTTGTATTATTTAAGGAAAACAGAACTCTAACAACAAAAGCATAGCCTGCAGCAAACATATGTCAGTCTTGTAACTCTCGCGGAAATACTAGAAAGCGGAAACGGTAACCGTTGTAACATCGCAGATATAGATATCATTTGTGGAACGGAAAAGTCTTCATCGTTAGCACAAAACTAAATTGCGGGATTACCATGAATATTTAACATTATTTATCTTTCCATTTAATTTCTTTATTTACTGTTTTTTAGTTTCATTTTAATTAATATTAAAATTTTACGATAATTATTAAAATAGTTTTCTTTCTTCCTATTCCTCTTTTTCCTTCATTGTATTTTTTAGTTTGCGGTATTTATGATTGTGGATTAAAACATATTAGGTGAAGTAGTGTGAATGGAAATTCCTGTTATGATATGTTAGATGTGCTATTTAGGCGGAAAGGGGATCAATTTGTTATTTAAATTCACATAATCTCAGAATATTTACGGTACCTCTTTGAAAATTAAGGTGTAAAATTAGTGTGTGTGAGATCTGGTTTAAGCCTGACATTAGAGACCGTGTGTAAGGTATTCCTAATTTTGAATTGCACAAAAGTGATAGGATAACTGATACAAAATTACTATCAGATCCGACCCCCGCCCCGAGATAATTATAATAGCAAAACTAAGTAAATGAAAAAAGTTTCTGATAATTGTACTAAGTGTATTGTTTCGTATTTCTATATCCTGATATAAATTACTCCCTAAGTTTTCCTTCGAAGCATTGTCAGATTTTTGCGCAATGTATGAACATTTTGTCCTGTTTTTTCACCAGCTTACCCTTTTCATTTCCCGCCAGAGCTTGCTTCTCTCTACTTTTTCCTACTAGAATTTTATAAAGTTATGCGAAATAATTCAAATAACGTTAATGGCTTTACCAACGCAAGCTATTTTGCTTCTTAACTATATATATCGCTCCTACCAAAACAAATTTGGAGCAGTAAACTGAATTTTAGTCTAATTGATTTTGCGGCTGTAAGAGAGAACGATGTGACTGAGCGTATTCCAGCTATCAGGTCAAGTTCTATCAGGGCAGAAAAAACACCTCTTCGATTTGTGAAGCTTTTGCTTACGTTTATCATAACTCACTTGACATAAGTAATCAACAATTATATAATAATCTCAACCTTGGCGTAGTCTTGGAGAATGTCCAACGCTATTTCTATAGAGTATAGCTAAAAAAAAAACTGAATCAACTTCTGACTACAACAGTGACTACAGCCAATAAGCATCTGACCATGCTTATTACAGACTTTTGAGAAGCAAAGTAAAGATCAAAATAAATACATAAGTCACTTGTCTATAAATTCCTTGCTAAGCCCGTTTCAATCAGGTTTCAGAACTAATCAAAGCTATTCTACATCAGTTAAAAGTATCCTCGATTAATATATATGTGATGCGATTATGATAAAATCTTAGCAACAAATCATTGCGAGCTTAAATGCGTTGATTAAGTTGAAAACAATATCCTTTGCTATAAGTTGCAATTTATTTTCTTTCATAGAATGTGAAAAGTTGTAAATGATGATGTTTCTTTCTTAACCAAACCTATAAAAAACTATGTGCTTCAGGGTCCCATATCAGGTCTTTTGAGTACTACTTAACTCACTTATGTGCAAACGACGCACAGACTGGTATTTGAGCCGGAAAGCTGGTCAAAAATATTTTTTTTATTTTTGATGTGCCAAGTTGTTTTTTTTTTTTTCAATATTGCGCTATTACTAACAATAATGGATATATTTACACACATTTTTCTACATACTTACAGCATTTTAACACATAGGCTGAAAACTCAGTGCCGTTTTATAGTAAAACACAAAATGTTTGCAAAATTTAACTTTATTTATCAATATAGTTGCCTTCGAGTGCGATACACTGATTGAAACGATTTTTCAATCTTTCGATACCAGTTTTGTAGTACGATTTCGGTTTAGCCTCAAAATAGGCCTCTGTTTCGGCGATTACTTCTTCATCGGTCTTAAATCTCTTTCCGGCGAGCATTCTTTTGAGGTGTGCGAACAGGAAATATTCGCTGGGGGCCAAATCTGGAGAATACTGTGGGTGGGTAAGCAATTCGTTGCCGAATTCATTCAATTTTGCCATCGTTTTCATCGACTTGTGACACGGTGCATTGTCTTGATGGAACATTACTTTATTTTTTTCAAATGCGGCCGTTTTTCTGCGATTTCGTCCTCAAACTCACCAACAACGCAATGTAATAGTCGCTTTTGATAGTCTGCCTCTTTTGGAGATAGTCGATAAAAATTATTTCATGTGTATCCCAAAATACGGATGCCAAGACATTGCCAGCCGACTGTTGATTTTTTGTTCGTTGTGGACGATGTTCGTCGCCTGCTCGCCACTCAGCTGACTGCCGACTTGACTCTGGTGTGAAGGGATGGAGCCAAGATTCATCCATTATCACATACTGACGAAAAATTCGGCTTTATTGCAGTTGAACAGCTTGAAACCCTCCTCTGAGTCATTAACACGTTGTTGTTTTTGGTCGACTGTGAGCAAACGCGGCACCCACTTTGAACAGAGCTTTCGCATGTCCAAATATTCGTGTATGATATATCCAACACGCTCTTTTGATATCTTCAGAGCCTCAGCTATCTCGATCAACTTCACTTTATGGTCATTCGTAATCATTTTGTGGATTTTTTTTTATGTTTTCATCTGAAACAGTCTCTTTTGGATGTCCACTGCGTGCATCATCTTCGGTGCTTGTATGACCACTTTTAAATTTTTCAGTCCACTTGCGAATGGTTCGTTCGGCTGGTGCAGAGTTCGGGTAACACTTATCAAGCCATTTCTTTGCATCGGCTGCATTTTTTCCCATCAAAAAGCAATGATAAATCAACACACGAAATTGCTTTAAATCCATTTTTTTTTTCACAATAACAAAAGTTGGTTCACTCACAACAATATATCTCGAGAACTAATCATCCGACAGCTGTCAAATTCATACACGTATCTTTTAAAGGTTGGTACTAACTGAAAATAGTATGGATTTAACTCAAGTGGTGCCCTCTCTTAGAAACGGCATACGGCCCATGTATTACTCAAGCGAAAACCATAACATAACACTACTTTCAGGTTGATATACAAAAAGCTATTTATATGAATATATGTATTTACGTATTTATTTTGTAGAAAATCATAAAGTATAAAGTATTAATACAAGATCTTAAAATAAAAAAAACGAACAAAATAAAAGCCCTATTATTATTCATCACTCTGTTTAGACCCGGTTGACTTCAAAAAATCTAGGTCTTCCTTTGAAATCGGTTGTCTGTTTTTCTTAAAATTTCGTCTTATGCTTCTTAAAAATGGATTCGAATTAAGCAACAGCCTATTTAATATGTCCTTATTGCATTTAGTTCTTAGAAGTTTTCTTGCAAAGCTTTGCCTATATTGACGAAAATGTTTGTTTCTTGCTTCTGCCGCCTCTTCCGATAACTGACCAATTGGTAAAAGAACATGCGATATACACTTGGTGCATATATTAATATTTTATACAACTGTACATAATGCTTTGCAGTGACCATGGACACGAATGTTTCGACGTTTATATCGAAGCCTGAACATATCACCTCTAATATTATCTAAATCGGAAAATTAACTCGATATCGATTGTTGTGATAACAGCTGCTGCATTGATGTAACTGAAAAATCTGCGGGATGTATTGCCGTTTTTATTATTACCTTAACCAGCTTAAGGTATGTTAACCAACAATCCCATTTTTTACTAAATTCTTTTTGAATTTTTCCTTTTGCTGATTGAATTTTTTCTTTATCAACGCGGCATTGAATCTTGTAAGATAGATGTAAGAGAAATTCAAAGAATCTAATTCTTGCATGTAGAATGGATAATCCAAGTTTAAATGTTTCGGGATCTTCTGTGCTTTGTAAACTTAAATTATTAAAATTCTTTGATGTTCTATTGCATATATAGCACAGCATGGTAGATGCAATGCTAGTGACTGCATTGCACACTTTTCGGTCCACCATTGTTGACAGTCACATATGTTTTATTTTAATACTTTCACTGATCGTGGCTTGCAAGTTCCTTGATTAGTTTTCTATACCATATATGCAATTTCCTCATTTGTTATATCCTTGTTTTCTCTGATAAATCTCATCCTTACTTGTCTGCAAAACCTAGTTGATGATCAGCAGGGATTCTGCCAAATAACTTTTTTATCAGATTTAAATATTAGAGGTATGTATGTACAAGGGAACTGAGAGAAATATTGGCATCACTGTCTTCATTTTTTTGAAACTTTTGCTTTACTGGCTTTGCTGTGATCCATCACATCCTCACATAAACATCAGCACAAAATCTTTTTTTTTTTACGGTACACCTCTAATATTTGTTCTACACCACTCCCTTGTTGTATGATCTACCAAATCCTGCAATTTTACTTCAGCATAGGTTTCATGAATAATACATTCTGGATAACAAACTTGTTTACCTATCTGCACATATATATAACCGGGATGACTCATTGATAAATTGGCTTCAACAAATATTGCAAAAGCCTCTTCGGGGGAATGTTTTTTTTTTTGCTGAAGTAAATTTACTACCAACAGCAACTGCTTGGCGAATCTTTGTTGCTCTGGTTGGAGACTTTATGATGTCTTGAATAATTTTAGCTATGTCTTTATTACCCGCAGCCCTGTGAATAATTTGCGCCGCATATGTCAATTCTTCAACAGGCACATTTTTTCTTAGCTACATTGTTTTTCGTCGCTTTGAAAGTTTACTTAATTCCCCGAACTCTTTTGAAGGTCACCTTTTTGAAGTTGACGAGAGTGGCCCAGCAGGAAAACAGATTTTTTCATTTAAACAGTCTAATTTTGTTCTAAGAAACGACTTTCTGTACTATTACACATGAAAATTTTCCCCTTGTAAGCAATCTTAAAGCTTTCGGAAATATAGGGTTTTCTAATAACGACTTGACAACTTTTTTTTAAATAAAAGGCAAATCATTTGAAATATTTCAAAAACTTTATTATTGGCTTGAAGTACAATCAAAGCATTTATGAATGGAACTGGACTTCGTTCATATGGCCACCGCGGACACGTTTACAGCCGTCGATTCGTTGGACCCAATTTTCAACGACTCGGCCACACATTTCGGCCGAAACGGCCGCTATTTCGCGTTCGATGTTGGCTCTGAGCTCATTCAATGTCGTCGGCGTGTTGGCATAAACCAATGACTTAACGTAGCCCTACAGAAAATAGTCAAGTGGCGTTAAATCGCACGAACAAGGCGGCCAATCTACTGGCCCATGTTTTGAGATAACACGCTCACCATACTTACTCTTCAATAAATCGATTGTAGCGTGTGCTGTGTGGCTTGTGGTACCATCCTGTTGAAACCACATTTAGTTCAAGTCCATATCTTCCGATTCGGGCACTGAACTTGTTATTGCCTATCTACAAGGGCGAGAATTAAGACCGAAAATTGGAGTTAACGCTCTTAAAGTTGTAGTCACCGACTCCGAATATCTGTAGAAAATTTTTATAATTTGCAGACGTTTATCGTTAGTATACTTTACTATGATGAAAATGTTGAGCTTACTGAATAAATTGACAGTAACAGCTTAATAATTAGTGAAAGAGTGCGTTCACAAATTGAATTCAAAGTTGTCAAGTCCCTATTGGAAAGTCCTTTACTTACAGGGGCACTTCGTTGTTGCTATCAATTTATTTTCTAAATTCTTGAGTTTTGCATCAAAAAGCCTTTCTGTGCTTTCTCGTATTGGCTCATGTAGTTGTTTTCTAGTCATAGACAAGACTGATACCTCCAAAACTGAAGAAAATGAAAAAACAAAAAAAAGGAAAAAATGATATCGAGCTTCAATTTGCCCCCTTTTTTTAACTTTGTGAAAATTTAGGAAAACTTCTGCATTTGTTTATAAAAAAATATTGAAGATACTCTATGTATCATAGGACACAACTTTAATGCTGTAACAATGTTATATAAAGCATTCGTTTAAATTTAAAAGTTTACAAAACACCATTTAATTTTAGTTCGCTTTGTACAAAGGCAGACACACAAAACTAATATTATTTTAAAAGTAAAAATTTCTGTTATATAGAGTACATACCTTGCTCAGATATGGTATATACATAATAACTCTTTCCGCTTAAATCACTTTCAATGCAAAAAACAACTGCAACCTAACTATGCACAAATTTTGTAATGCCGTAAACAAAAATTGATCGTGTCAAGCAAGTACTACGAATTAACTGCTGTTACATCTGAATGAAAAAACTCCTTGGAGTGGGGATGCTGCTAACTGACGTGATATTTAACTAACTGTTTTGGGACTTAACGGCAGCTAAGCATTGATTGATGTTTGAAATTTTCATTTTTGGCCAGCATTTCGGCTCAAATTGTGCTCAGTTAATGCACAATATTGCTGAACTTACGCATGTGCGCAATGTAGACCTGGTCAATATCCACCGTTGGACAGTAAAAAATGGTTTAGCTATCAATTCTGAAAAGTATTAAATAACTCGAGTTTCCAAATAGTAAATATCTCGAATCTCGATTCCCGAATAACAAACAAGTTAATATTTTTAAAATTGTCCCACAAGGAAGAAAAAACTTTTTAAATGAGAACAATAAGGTTACAATATATGTATGTACTAAAAGGAGTACGCGAATACAACTTCCATGTTTTACAATTACCTTGGCTGTGGTGTCCAAAGAGGAAACCCCAAAACAGTGAAAAGAATGAATCAGCGGTGTATAGTCGATCAGGATAGGCGGCAATCGACAACCTTCGATTTAAGTAACTTGCGAAGATTTTCAATTAAACGGTGAAAATCGACAACGCATTAATAACATACTAAATGGCATAGCAGTCAATGCGGCTAGGAGATGGGTCAACACATGACGAAAGTAAAGGTTTACGGCTAATGCTAACAAAAACATGCAACGCTTCGCAGATACCTGAACGGAAGTTAAAACTAAAAATGTAATATAGATGTATCTAGGAATGATACGCGACGTTAAGATGAAAGTTAAATGCATAGCGGAAATTACTTAAGAATTCAAGGTTTGAGTTTGAATACAATAGGGATATTTTCAAATATATTTTTTTTTTTAATGTTGTGCAAGATTTTCTATTGAACCAGCACATAAACAAGTCCTGAATGACTTATCTTTTATACCTATGACAGCGTTATCATAGACAAAACTGTGACATTCCTCCAACAATTCTTGATAATTTAATAGAGGCGATAGAGTACAACGGGTTACGGTTTGTCGCTCTAAAACCAAATATCTGCATAGCCTTTTATCGTAAGCCAGAAATACGACTTCTGAAATATATATTATTTAAAAGAAATCATCACACCAAAGTGCAAAATATTTATGAAGCTAGACTCTTCCGTTGATTAGACTTTTAAAAATGTGATGAAAGTGGTGTACAAGGTGTGTTCAAAGTAAAGTGACTTTCGATTATCGACATATGTTCATAGTTTGTTTTTGACAGATAGAAAGGTTAGACGTCTTTTGGTGCCGGGCGAATTTCAGTTATTATAAAAAAAGGAGCAAATAAATTGCATAAAATTTTGTGTAAAAAATGGAATCGAGTGTCCTAAAATACTTAAAATGTTGACAGTGGCATACTAAGTAAAAAAAACTGCTTACAAGTGTTACGAGCTCATCCAAGATGGCCGAGAAGATACCAATAACGAAATTCCCTTTGGGCGCCCCAGCCCACCAACAATAGATGATAACGTCGAAGCTGTGAAGAAAATTGTTTTGGAAAATCACCGTATACCATAAGAAAAGTTGCTGAGGATGTTGACGTTGGTCGGCTCATGTTGTGCGATTTTATCGGATATTCTGGGCATGAGATGTGTGTCAGTGAAATTTGTTCCGAAACTTCTTAATTTTGATCAGAACAACCGTCGCATAAGCATTGCTCAGGAGACTTATGAAAGAACGAAGATTTGCAACGATTGAGGAAATAAAAACGGCATCGATGGGAGAACTCAAAACTTCAAACGCTCCAACAACGCAATGTAATAGTCGCTGTTGATAGTCTGCCCTTTTTGGAGATAGTCGATGCAAATCGTTCTATGTATATCCCAAAATACGGATGCCATAACCTTGCCAGCCGACTGTTGAGTTTTTGGTCGTTTTGGGATAGGTTCGTCGCCCGCTCGCCACTCAATTGACTGCCGACTTGACTCTGGTGTGAAGTGATGGAGCCAAGTTTCATCCATTGTCACATACCGGCGCAAAAATTCGGCTTTATTGGGGTTGAACAGCTTTAAGCACTCCTCTGAATCATCAACACGTTGTTGTGTTTGGTCGAGCAAACGCATCACCCACTTTGAACAGAGCTGTCGCATGTCCAAATATTCGTGTAATATATATTCAACACGCTCTTTTGATATCTTCAGAGCCTCAGCTATCTCGATCAACTTCGCTTTACTTCGATAGTAATAAAATAAATAAAAATAAAAATTCAAAATAAAATTAATGCATTTTTTTGTAACATAAACCAAACATACTCCATACTTTACGCGTCAAAAGTAAGTAGTCAGTTGGACTTACTACTATAATTTTTCCTAGATATTACTGCGAAGGTAAGTTCATCTCTTTATATCACTTCAGAGTGTACGCTGAATGTGATAAAAGGCTTAGTAGTAGTGCAATTCGACTTTTTTATGAAGAGTGCAATTTTTTTGGAAACGCAGAAAATTAAAGTGGATTTGAGGAAAAAAAGGGAAATCATATCGGGATATTGGCGAAATAGTTAATAGGAACCATGTTTCGGTGGAAAAAAAAAATGATCGATAACTACGAAAAATTTAAAACATTGTTAATTTTCAAACGGGCATGTAGACCAAAAAAGCTACAGTAAATGAAAAAGAAAAAAGACAAATTATGACTAAAGTGAGAAAAAAAAATTCCAGTTCAAGTGCAGTTAAAATCGCAAAAAAATTATCAATAACAACTTAAAAATCAGTCACTGCACAGAACACTGCACAAATCAGGCATACATGGTAGAAGAGCTGAAAAGAAACCACTAATATCTAAAGTCAATAAAAGAAGCGTTTAACCTTTGCAAAAAATATATAAATAATGATATTTCGTTTCGGTTAAACATTTTATTTACAGACGAAAAAAAATTTGAAATTTTTAAAGCAAGACGAATGAAAAAATTGAGAAAAAAACAAAAAATTCAGTGAACAAAATGGAAGGAACACAGTAAAACATGGGGGAGGTTCAGTGATAATGTAGGAGTGTATGGAGGCGTCAGTGGTTTGGAATCTTGTCTTCATTAAAAGTACAATGAATAAACAAGAATATATTAACATCCAAAAAAATAACGTGCAACCGAGCGTAGACAAATTAGGTATGCTTAGCAATTGGATCTTTCAGGAAGACAATGATCCTAAGCATACCGCGTGGCACGTTAAGGAATAGTTGCTTTACAGGAACCCAAAACAGCTCGATCACCCTCCACAATCGCCAGACCTAAGCCCCATAGAACATTTATGGGATCATTTGGATAGGCAAATTCGCAAAAGGACTATCAAAAGAAAAGATAACCTAAAAAAGGCTTTAATATCTTCCGATATTACAAAGAACCTCGTTGTATCCATGCCACGCAGACTTAAAGAAGTTGTAAAGTCTAAAGGTTGTCTAACTAAATACTAACTTCTTAATTTAAGATGTTAAATTTATAAATTCCTCTAACGAATTACAAATATTTACTTAATTTTGACGCGTAAAATATGGAGTATGTTTAGTTTTTGTTACAAAATTTTTGTTATAATTAGACTTAATCAAAAGACACTGTACTACATATGAGATGAGTTTATTAACTAAACTTACAAAAATGTGTTTGTGTGGTTATTATATGATTAAGGCTTATTGAGTAGTGAAAGGAACGTTTACAACAAGTCATATGCATAGTTCAATATTTCAAATACATATATAACAATTTTGAATTTTTATTTTTATTTACAATATTTTATTTCTATCGAATAAAGTTTTTATTTGGTATTTTTATAATCCTTTTTTTGTTCAGTTTTTTGCTTCAATTACATGTATTTTCGGAAATCGCATGGGTGTTTATTCACTTTTGATGTTCGCAGTATGTATGCTCATGGGAAAAATATTCTTCTTAGGAAATTTGTGCTTTTTAACCACGCATGCTTCCATTTGACCATGCCATTGGCGCTGTGTGGGAGCTAAAAATGTAACTTTCGCCAATATCGTATACTAAGTTGAGGTCTTCCCGGACTCCTTGAAGAAGAGGTAATGACAATTTACGAGGCGCCTTATTGCTGCAATGACAAACTCACCCAGTTCTTGTAGCGGACTTGCGACAGCACGGGCTTGGCTTCCAATAGGCTTACCTCATACGAATTATTCGCATAACCATTGTTTATGGTTTTACGCATTTTTATAAGTTTAGTGCATTTACTATATGTAGGTTTTTAAATTACCTGTTTGCAACGCCCTTAATTATAAGAAAAAAAGAAGATATACTTTTCCCACATTAAGTTTTCTAAAAATTTAAAGGAATATGGATAAGACTATGCAAATTGTCTGTCTCTCTCTGTCATTGAAATATTTCCTTACGTTTACCGTGCAAGTGGCCTTTGGCAAATTGTTTTGAATCGAGCTATCATATAGCAATGAATATACAATATACAAAATATTGTATATCGAAACAAAAAAAAAATATCTTACTCTCCGTCTTCTTTTGTTTTTATTCTCTTTTTACTAAGTAGGTATCGCTGATTTGCTGTTAAAAGAATAGAACTATACTCGGAAACTAAATCGATAACAACAAAGAAATTGGCCTCAGCTACAGCAAAAGATTCCGTTGTTTCAAATTCAACAGCCAACAATAACTTATATTATACATATAACCAATATATAGCTACAGTTAAGCTACATTCAATTAAAAGTCAGCCGGTGTAATCAAATTTAAATCCAACAACTTTATTTAACAACGTATTGTAATGAGGTCTGAGACAAGGGTGAACAACATTAAGATTTGTTGTCTCAAGCAATGCTCAGCGGATAACTTAAACAAATTTAGGCATGCATGCAACTTTTGATTACGACATCTGTTTACTGTGCTGTCACATTACTTCAAATACGGAGGAATTTTTTTTTTCAAAAATAAAAATAAATTTCAGTTAAGGTATTAGGTTATTATTTTCCGGGAAACAGGGTTAAATTTAATTCATATTTTATCAAATACCATATAATTGCATTTGTTGGAGCCTTGCGGATTGATTCTTACATGATTGTTAATATGTAACAGTTTATCATCGCTTTTAACTGTCACTATCGTAGTCAATGTGCAACCATATACATATGTATGTTAAAGTGAAGTTTGGACATGTACATAAAAAAGCTAATAATTCATTCTCAACTTGTCTGTAGACACTTCAATGTCGATGATGCTCCTTGACATAAACACTATGTCGCTGCATAACACAGCAACTAATACAAATTTCGATGCATCTGTTTTTATCGTTATTTCCTGTGTTTTGTCGGATATTTATAGGGCTGATGCATAAGCAATCATCTATACATTTATCGTGTACAGTCTGCCACTCATAAATAACATCGTCCACTGATTTTCTATCAACTCAAATAAAAACTGTATACATTTTTTTTTTACAATTGAAAACCAAACGCTCAAAAAGTCACCCATTACAAGGTGTGGAAACATAGCTTCCTTATTTGAAATGAGCGGTCTGAGGCTGATGAGAGTCCTAGATGGCTGTATGTGGTTTCGTTCGAGAGAAAGGATCATACAATTTCGTCAACTTGTGTTTCAGTCGTCGTTATGCGTTGAAATAACGAGCAGCGTACTTTTGCCTTAAACGCCTAATTTTCTTACAGCCGTTCGGTGGTTTCAACCCAGCGCGCCTTCCAAAATCGTTTGAATATTGCGTTATTGGGTACTATCCCGGACCCGAAATTAATTTTTTTGTGGGTCACAATGTTCATGAAAACTGGTTCTGTGCAGAAAAGACGAGCAAGAGACGTACGTCCTATCAGAACATCTGAGAATATCGAAGCAGTAAGGGTTGCGGTTTTGCGATCTTCAGCGCGAAAACATGCATCGGCTCCTAGAATTTTCGATCGATCCGTGAGGTAAATTCTGTACAATGATCCATCCGCACAAGTTAGCAATGATGCAGCACTTCTTGAACACGTCCCCCAAGATGGGGTTGTGTTTTTTAGTGATGAGGCTCATTTTTACTTGACTTGATATGTCAATAAGCTAAATATAATAAATCTGAAAAAAAAAACATTCTGGAGAGAATAATAAGGAATAGCCAATTCGGTTCAACTAGTTTATCGACTATGGGGGCGTCACTTACTTGATATGATTTCTTAAAACGATGTATAATAAACCACAACTTTAAATGTTTAACTTTTTAATAAAGAAATATAATTTTCATACTTTTTTCTTATGCACAACAACTTTAAATTGTTAACCCTTTAATTAAGAAAATTGAAAATGTACAATAATTTTACTACTTTTTGTTTTATGCATTATGAAATACGGTACATAGTTTACACCTTCCATTTTGAAAATCGATTGTACCTAACTAATCCATATTTATTAAATTCAGGATTTAAATATAATAATTTTGTAAAACAAAAATGAAAACAATATATCTTATTAATAATGGTTACATTACCACATATTGTATTTATTTCAGAATTTTGTTTTACTAATTTTCCCTTGCTGAATCGTCGAATGAATAAGTCTGCTTGATAAGGTTCAAACGTTAACGTGCTTCTTACCCCAAAAGCGGCTCAGCATATGACTGTTGTCTGTTGTGTTCAGCATATGTATGCTGTTTTATAAATACCTGGATTAGAAATGACAACGCAACTTTTTTTAGATTTTGACAATTAATTTACTTTTGAATATTAACCCCCTACAACTCGATACACTTTTTCCAGGAGTGTTGCAACTTTTTTAACTCCTCCGTATAGTGCAACTTTTTCTGGCCTGGAAAATACTCCTCCGCAACGGTGATGAATGAATGAATGAATGATCCGTACTTCTTCCCGGCGAGCGATCTTTTAAGATTTGGAAACAAAAACAAGTCGTAAGGAGCCAAATCCGGAGAATTTGGATGTGGCGCCTACGGACGTGTGCACAAGAGCACTTCACTTCACTTCGCCAAATGTAGTCGTTTTTTCTTCAAATTTATGTTGAATCGGCCCAATAAATCAACGTAATCTGCTCCTGTGATTGTTTTTATCTTCTCCAAAAAACGATAGCCATCACTTTTTCGGCCTTCGCCTTCTTTGGAGCACGTTCACCGGTTAAAACCAATTGCCTCGATTGTCTCTGGTTTGTACCAATGAATCCATGTCTCATGGACATGATTCATCATGAAACGACGCAGGAACTCCTCCGGATTGCGATTAAACAGGGCCAAGCACGTCTTTGAAGTGGTCTCATGATTGCGCTTGTTCACCGGTGTGAGCAAACGCTGCATCCATCGCGCGAACAGCTTTTTCATGTCCAAAATCTCCTGCATGATATGGCTAACGCTTTGAGTTGGGATGGCTGCCAACTCGCGAGTTTTCACTCGCAAAAAACACTAACACGATGTTTTGAAATAGTCGTCAAAACAAAACTAAGCATCGGAATTTCACCAAATTTTGACAGACGAGCTAAAAGAGGTTGTGCTAAACGATGGTACACTCACTTTGGTTTAGTAGGGCCCCCTATTTTTTAATCTGGGTACTCATCAAACAGGCATATACCCAACCCGTTCTACCATAGCTTTGTGCTGGCATACTACCTTTCTCTATAGCGAAATTATGAACGTATTTAATAAATTTGTAGGGCACTCACACACTCACCCATATCCAATTAAAATTAATCAAACAATTATTATACCTGCCCATTTTCCCTCAAATTCTCATCCAATTTGAATATTCTGGACTTCACCCATCAAAAATAGTAGCAACCTGTATCATCGGAGTCCTTCCTTATGCGTTGAAGCATGTACTGTGTCTAAAGCGGATGATAATATCCTCAGTTGTTTAGAAAAAAATATTAGGTTCCGATTGTGTTAAAGGACTATGGAGGAGAAAATTTAACGACGAACGATACAAGCTGTATAGCGACATCGATCTAGACAGAAAATCCCGCATCAGTCGCCTTAGATGGCTAGGACATGTACTGGAAGAGCGAATGGACACCAAAGCTCTGAACCGTAGAGTTTTCGAGTCTAATTCGGAGGGACAACGCAGTAGTAACCTTAAGTGGCGCACATATGTAGAAGGATACTTCAACCGACTTGGAGTGCGCAACAGGAATCAGCTAGCTAAAGACCGGACCAACTGGAGATCCTGATTAACCTATTGACGTAGATCGATACAGGTTCGATCGATACACCACCTTAATAATTTCCACCTTTCTACCTGTAACGATTTCGAATTTATCTTCATCTTTTTAGTCTCCATTTTTAGTTTCTGTTTTACTCCTTGTTTTAACCATTTAGTATTCGGTACCGATTGCTCCATATATTATTACTTTGCAGTTCGGTATACGACTAATTCTTTATATTCGTTTTTTTAAAAGAACTTAACACTTAAGTGACTATGACTACACTTAAAAAGCCTGAGCATGTGTTATGTTTTTAGGTAAATGGGACAACGAGATATGCTCGTATAATAGTAAATAGCGTGTCGTTACTTTTTTTCTTAACTTAGTACGGTCATAAACATCTTTTCTCCAAAAGTTTCTTGACGCAGTTGCAGCGAAGAATAACATGAGTGCAGTTGTATGTAAACATCCGGAGAGATGAACATTTTCCTTTTTGAGTACTGAGCTGGAGCCTGTTGTCTCGATGTTTTTAGACAATATCTGGAGATGAAAAGAAGTAACAGCATTTAGAAAAAACCTCACCAGAAATTCGTAAATAGGTGCCACATATGTATGTGGTTAAGGCAACACTCGGCACCCCTACACAAACATCGCTTTCGACGGAGTAATATAGGGTTTTCTAATAACGACTTGACAACTTTTTTCGTAAATAAAAGGCAAACCATTTGAGATATTTTAAAAATTTTATTATTGGCTTGAAGTACAGTCAAAACATTTATGATTGGAACTCGACTTCGTTCATACGGCCACCGCGGGCACGTTTGCAGCGGTCGATTCGTTGGACCCAATTTTCAACGACTTGGCCAAACATTTCGGCCGAAACGGCCGCTATTTCGCGTTCAATATTGGCTCTGAGCTCTTCCGACGTTGTCGGCGTGTTGGCATAAACCAATGACTTAACGTAGCCTCACAGAAAATAGTCAAGCGGCGTTAAACCGCACGAACGAGGCGGCCAATCGACTAGCCCATATCTTGAGATAACACGCTCACCATACTTGCTCTGCAATAAATTGATTGAAGCGTGTGCTGTGTGGCTTGTAGCACCATCCTGTTGAAACTACATGTCGTCCAAGTCCACATCTTCCAATTCGGGCCAAAAATAATCGGTGATCATGGTGCGATAACGCTGACCATTCACAGTAACGTGACGATCTTTATCGTCGACGAAAAATGATCTTGCGATGAAATTAATCATCTTGGCGCATCTTCTTCAGAACCCAATCGGAGAACGTACGTCGCTTCAAATGGTCCATCGGCTTCAATTCTTGAGTCAGCTTGATCTTGTATGGGTTTAAACCAAGATCCTTACGCAAAATACGCCATAACGTGGTCTGAGCGATGCCTAATTCTTGAGAACGCCGTGGAATTGACTGATTTGGATCGTTTTCTACGGACGTCTGGACGGCAGCGATATTTTCGACACTTCGACCAACCCGTTGTCTCACTGACACGGCAACATCACACACCGAATATGTAGACTCAAATTTTTGCACTAAACTTGTTATTGCCTGTCTACAAGGACGAGAATTACGACCGAATATTGGAGTTAACGCTCTTAAAGTTGCAGTCACCGACTCCGGATATCTGTAGAAAATGTTTATAATTTGCAGACGTTGCTCGTTAGTGTACTTTACCATGATAAAAATGTTGAGTTTACTGAATAAATTGACAGTGACAGTTTAATGTTTAGTGAAAGAGTGCGTTCACTAATTAAATTGAAAGTTGTCATGTCCCTATTGGAATCCTATATTAGCAAGCGAGAGGGGACAATAATTATCAGTAGAGGTAGGCGTGAACGACGTTGTGGATTAATAATATGCTGCTTAAATTAAAAAAATATATATAAATAATTCGAGAAGACAGTACGGGAACCATGTTAGAAAACGAAAGCCACATTGCAAAATTTAATATGGCAGACGCACAATATTGAATATTGACGTGGCTGAACGAATTCGAGAATCACGCAAACGCATTTAACTGGAATGCAATGCAACGGATAGCTTTTTCAAGAAACCACTCGTCGGAGCTGCTCGACAGGTTGTAGAATGCGAAGCTGAATAGATTTCTAGCTGTGATGTGCACAAGAAACTTCAGGAAATGGAAAAAAAGAATACCGAGTCTTGTCGTGATTACCTGTACCGTATGCTCGATATTGCCAGTCAAACAGACGTCGATGATGTGTCTGCATTTCGGTATATCATTGATGGACTAACAGACTCAGTGATGAATAAATCGGTTTTATGTGGGACGCGTACAGTTACTGAATTTAACAAAATAAAAAATAAAAAAACATTTGAAGAAATATTAACGAGACTGATTCGAAACTTCAAGAAACTGTGCTAGGAAAAGCGCTCCATGTGGAAGATTCTATTTTACTTGCGGTCCGTCGCAATCGGTAAACCAACTCCGAATTTTTACATCTCAGCTGCTCTTAGTATCGTCGGTGTGTGTGTATTTTTGTGTTTATCTTTTTTTATAATGACTCGGGAATTTAGAGTATATGTAGCCAATATTCGGGGGCTATAAAAAGTACGGACGTCTACGTCTGTAAATACAGACAAGCTGTTTTAGCACTTAGTGATACACAGGTAGATCCCTGCCCACACCTCTTAGAACACTCTGATCTGAAGCTACCTTAATACGAACTAGTGCTTTTATTAAGCTTACCAAATTCCAGCAAAACGTAGTCCCTGTTCCAATCTGGAACTCAATTTCATGTGGCTAAAATTATTTTTCCGTAAGCAAATTATCCACTATTGCTTTAATTACAAAACCCCAAACTGGACAGCTTTTCGACCTTAAAAGAGTTTGATGCGCTGTCTGACTTCATACAAAGAATTGTATGTGTTGGTCGTTTGTCAAAAATATTTGAAATTCTTCCTCATCCTTCATCTCAACTCTCATTTACAATACAACGACATTCCAGCTGTCAGTTCTTTGAACAAGACCAATCTGCTTGCTGCATACCTTGCGGCCAGGTCACCTCCCCCAGATTGTGCCTTGTCTTCACCTACACCTGAGTACATCAAATCTTCAATGGGACATACAACACCTTCGCACTCATGTAGTAGCGAGTGTTCTTATAGATCTTTACATTCGCTGGTCCAGATGGTATAACTCTCCTTGTTCTGAAGAGGTGTTCTTCGCTGGAAAAACCACTGCCTAAGCTCTTTCATCAATGCTACTCTTTAGAACTCTTTTCAAGCAGATAGAAAACGGCAGTACGGTTTTCGTAGCAACAGGTTTACAGGTGATTTGATAGCATGTCTCACCGAAAAGTGGAACCAAAGTGGATATCAATCTGGTGAAAGCAAGATAGTTGCACTTGAAATTTATAAGGCAATTAAGTTTGGGACCAGACTATTTTGAGGAAAATACAGGCTTTTGGAATCGATGACTCTCTTCTTTAGTGGATTAGAAATTACCTTTTGGATCGTTCATTTAAATTATTTTTGATGGTTTTAAGTCTGATGTTCACAAAATAAATGCTGGTGTTCCACATTAAACTTCCTTATTTAACTTCATCATAATTTTCATCTATGTAACATCATTAGCTTCAGATGAAATATTTTCTCTATCAATAAAAATAACTTTAATAACAATATTATTACTATTATTAATATTAATATATATATCTTGCTTGCTACTTCGAATCCAATATATTTCTTTGTTGATAACAGTACTCTCTGCTTTTTATATTCGTTGCCTGACTCACGTCCCTGCTCTTCGGCTGTAGAACAGGAACCCCAGCGTATGTTAAGCTGATTAAATTTTGATAGTAATAAAATTACTAATTGGGAAACTACTTACAGAGCAGAATTTATTGCTCCCAAAATGCAATGCTGTCTGCTGTCGTTAAAGCGAAATTTAAACACCCAGCCATTGTTCATTGAAACGTCAATGACAACTTACGATGGAATGACCACACATTCGGTGTCATCGAAATATCTAGGATTTCTCAAGGGATGTAAGAAATACTTTAACCTCTCTGATCTGATATATATATCAGAGACCACATCTGGTCTGGTTCCCGCAAAACATCTCTAAACCTGCTAAAAAGGATTCAAAACCATGCAGTAAAACTCATAGGTGATAATAATATCACCCGGACAATGGGCACCCTTAAACATCAACGTAATGTCTCGTGTGTTTCTATTTTTTATCGCTTTGTCCACCACAAATGTTTCATAGAAATCGCCAGCAGCATTCCGGCCCTTCAAACTTTCAACCGTAACACCCCCCACGCTATGAATGCTCATCAGTATAACCTCAAGCACAATTTCGGACGTATTCTAAGATATTGCGATTCGTTTCCAAGTCGCACAACTCGCTTCGCCCGCGCTGTGTATAAGCATTTTAAGGGTACTCAAATCCCTTGAGCGGGCGCAAATTATAAAAAAAAGAAAGTGGTTAACGGTAGTGCGTCTAAATTATAAAAACATATATTATAAATAAAAAATAAATTTAGATTAAAAGTATACGTCCAAATTATCTCTCAAAAGATTTCCGTTCCAAATTTGTACCAGTAATACAAACCGCAGCTCGAAAAATCCTTTCAGTTGATATATTTTTCCCAATCCCTGCTAATGAAGATTGTGAAAAATGAGCCAACTGAAGAGAAGACGTGGGATTCTACAATTGATATGTCTCTTTTACGAAACGCAGTATTCAATATTAAACATGGGACTATTACTGTCTCAAGCTCCAATATATTTGTTTTTTATTATAATCAAGCGCGCGAATTAATAACGTAGGCTCTCTACCTGCCTTTCTCTTCGTTATCTCTCACTACAAACGTAAACAACGATACGTTAGTATAAATAGCAGTTAGATCGAATATTGTAATCAGTCTTAAGAATATAAATAAACTGCACGCATTTCGGCGAAGCAAAAAGAAAAAAACATTTTTTTTTTTTTTGATTCAAAACAATGAATATACATTAACTCGCGTACAAAGGGGATATTTATACCCTTTTACTGGCTTTTCTCCAGGGCGCGGGCGGGTGGTGTAGTAGTTCGAAACTCAGGATTATTAGGTTTCGATATTTTTTCCAGAGGTGGTTGTCAAACTGAACGGGACGAGCCAGTGCATCCTCAACCATTGGGTCTTAGTACATGCTACTTGTTAGTTCGTTAAATTTAGCCCAGCCAGGAACCACTCTAACATCAGTGTTATGCCTTCATGTCAGAGTTGACGCCGATGGGAAGAAACATCATAGATTCACAAGGTAAAATTTCCTCTTCAACTAATTGCAGATGAGATAGATTTTTTAGGAGGATGCGTATTTTTCACGCATGGTTTTTTCACGTTTCTGTGGACGAAAGTAGCATTAAATTTACGGCTTTTGTCACTCAAAATGGTCACTGTAAATATTCCAGTATGGTTTAACCACCGAGTAACACACCGATGACAGCAGCGAAGGTTACGGTCCAGTTTTGCCGTGTACAACAGATGTATTAGAAGTGATTCAAGTGTTAAAGAAGTTTCGGATTTACCTTATGGGACAACGCTTAAAAGTGGTTACAAACTGCAAGGTTTTCTAAGCCACCAGGAAAAACAAGAACCTTACGGCGAGGGCCTAGTGGTAATAACGCTCCATAGGTGATATCCAACATTTAATGGGGTGAATAAATTATTAGTGTAAATTGACATGATGTTGTCATATCACAAGGTTCTGAGTGAGCCAAACCGTGCAATCCAATTTGAAAGGAACAGTCTCACATCTATGTCCATCTGCATGTCCGGGTTTTGGTCATCTGGTGTATCGATCAATTATCTAACCTGTATTCCTTATAAAAGGTGAGCACAATGAAGTCAATTATGACGTGTTCAAAGCGATTATTCGACACCTGAATTGATTGAGGTTGTAAATTATTTTGCTGCTGAAATTTCGATAGTTGGCATTGTAAGCACGTGTTAAACCATTGCAACGCATCTTTCCTAATGTAATTATTGGCGAAGCCTCTGACTCGTTGACCTTTCAAAAGGATGAGATAGGCTATGAACAAAATTAAATACTTTTCGACGTAGCGGTTGTGGTAGATTTTAGAGTCTGGATCTATTGCAAGTTTTGAAGTTTAAGTGGAGAGCTGGTGTGGTGAAAATCTTCAAGTTCTTTATTTTGCTACTGTAATCTCTGAATTTCAATAGAGGAAATTTTAATGGAATTGCTATTTTCTTAATTCGTGATGGTGCATCTGCAACAATCTTCATCAGAAAAGTTGACTATGTATATTTGGGGTGTATTGGGATATATAATTTCTATGCCGTAGTCGTGTCTGTGATGCATTGCCTGTTCATTGGTGAAATGCAAAAATTAATGGTTTGTGGCCAACCACCCAGGAGATGTTTAAAAAATGTGTGTGCAAGTCACCCAGTCACCCAGTCGCCAAATTTCTTCTACACAACTTCGAGCGTTGCGTCGCTTGTGTGTCATGCAGCACCATTTTGTTAAGACCACAGCGCAGGTATATCGATGCCATCGAGTTTTGACCACCGAAAGTCAGTTAACATCGTCTATACCTGAGATCATTGACGGTACGGTGTCTTCCTTCTCATTTCGAAAGAAATTAGGTCCAATGATGCCGCCATGCCATAAACCGCACCAAAAAGTCAATTTTGTGCACTTGTACACTTGTACACTTATGGAATGCGTTCGCTCCAATAACGGCAATTTTGTTTGTTGACATAGACTCTGAGCCAAGAATGGGCCTCGTCCGAGTAGATGATTTTTTGGTCAAAATCCGAATCTCAGGCCAACATTTTCAACGCATAATTAGTGAGCTCACGGCTTTGTTTATAGTCGTCTGCCTTGCGTCAGCAGAATCTACATAAAATGAATGTAGGCCTGTCTGCTACTGTCTGCTACGGCGGCTTTGTTTTCTTCACTGTGCACCAATCTCTGCCATGATGACGACCGACCTTACGACAAAAATTCACGTTGCGTATTTACAAATAAGCTGAAATTTCGATAATATAATTTAGTAATTTCCGCACGTTCGGCAATCATAATGATGCATGATAAAATGGCAAAGCTTTCTGAATATTTTGACAGCTGGATGTCAATGGCAGTTGCTGAAACAAACAATTTGAAAAACTATCGTTGTTATCTGATCACACTTTACAAGTGCACCCTGTTCTTTCCACTCTCTGATTAGTTACTATATATAGGAACCTTTATTGTAATTTAGCAATAAGTGCATACGGGGTCACAGTAAAGTTGTCGTCATACTAAGCATCAGAACATCCCGTTCTTGATAAAAAAAATTTGTGGAAGACTACCAAAAATAAGAATTATTAACTACAACATTAACATGCATTATATGTGCAATATAAAAAAAAGTAATATGACTGAAAGAAAATACTTATTTTAGAAACTTGGAGGGTGTTTTAAAAAAATGTATTTAATGTATTTGAGCCAGCTAGTGAATTACCTTAAAGGTGGATGCTGTGAGGCTAGTGATTTTAATAAACGCATTTGGGCTAGGGATGCAAATGTCGACAATTTGTCGTTAAATCGGTTATCTTAGTCAAAAATATTGATATCGTACTTCAGTCTGTTCCAGAACTTGCCAAAGTTACAATGGCATACCTCCCCATAGTTGGGACGTCTGTACCAAGCAAGCGATTGTTTTCGTAAGCAACCATCACTCATGAAAGAAATAGCCTTCTAGGGTCTTGATTATCTAAACTTCTTTTCTTGAATTCTATTTCAAGAATAACAATCGAAAAAAATGAATTTTTTCATGTAACAATTTTTTTACTATTATTATCGTATAACACACATAAAAAACTGGACAATTAATTAAATAAACAGAAAATTAAGTTGTTTCTTTCAATCACATGATTTAGCGTGGCCAGGGCATGAGATAAAAGAACCTTAATCTACAGTGGAAGGCTTTCTTAAACCAAATGAATTCCTTTTTTTCCTTATAAAAAAATATATTGCAGAATGGATTCCATTGTGTATTTATCCTAGCAGGAAATAAGTAAATAAAAGCTAGAAAACTAAATATTTAATTATTTTCTGACCACATTCAATGTGTTAAAAAAACAAAAACATGGGCAAAACCATCGATATATCGTTCTTATGAACGATGATTTTTAACATCGATGTTTTTCGTGCGAACATCGATGTTTTTTAGAACAATTGCCAGAAGCAATTGAGGTATTGAACTCATTTGATTTAGCCGATCAAAAGAAAAAGTAATATAATGAAGTCGTCGAAACATTTTACGATTTGTGTAGGCCCAAAACGAATGAAGTATATCAGAGTTTTGTGTTTCATAGTCGTAAATAAGGAATTGGAGAACATTTTGATCAATTTCTAATGGACCTGGTAGCATGAAAATTAAGGATATATAAAACCTCTCGGGAACCAATCAAAAGAAGAAGAAGGAGAAGAAGAACAAGAAAAAAAATGAGATAAATTTTTTTTTTCTTGTCTTGTCTTGGCTGGCCTTCTGGGCAATGTGCTACGTTTGTGAATTTAAGTTATTGTTGGTGAAAAATAAATCCAATCTAAGAATTCCAAATGATTTCTGTAGAAGCCGCATGGACGGGGAGAATAAAATAAAAATATATAAAACATTTTTAAGAAAATAAGCGATATATTTTTTACGTACTCTTAAGACGAATTCCTACTACTCCCACCAGGAGCCAACAAGGAAAATCACTTTTAACATGTCCAAGAATCAATTCTAGAAAAAATTTTAGAATAAAAGTTGTGTTGAATCAAAGAAAATGCTATATGCATATTTTTTAACCCAAAACAATGAAAATTCACGCTTTTAAAGGTTAAAAATCTCATCTGAGAGCGGAACAATGAATGCTTGTACAACTCCGACACTAACTTAAAATAAACAAAAATAAAATAAATAAACTTAATTCTTACAGTGCCTGTCAATGTTATTACATTGAGGACACTTGAGTAATCGGCTAGGTGAGTCATCAATGAAAAATTGAGAAAATCTAAGAGAGCTTTCTCGAGAAAGAGTTGCGAAAACCTGCAACTCTGAGAACTGCCAGAAATCTCGCATTTCCAAACATTTACCTCAAATGACTTTTCAAATACCTTAGGTCTACTACAAAAAAAAGATGATACTTTCACAATTAGTCGAGAGGAAAGTCTAAGAACTCTACTTAAGTGTCGTTTTCTAAGTTCGAACTTTTTAAACAATATAATATACAATTCTGAAACCAAAACCTCATACTACAATAACAGAGTTAACAGGCTACCTATAAATATGTTGCAAAGATATAAACTCATTTTAACCATATAAGCTACCTTGATCAGACGGAATATTCTAGAACTGAATCAAGAAAGCTTTGTCCATATTTTTCCAACTGAAGCCGCCTTGTGTAGCTATAGCTTCAACTGGGGATACATCCCACAAGCCTGTAGGGAGGTAATCTTAGTTTTTATCCCCTATATGGTTTATGGATAGGTTAGTGAACTACCTAAATCTTATTGACCCAAAATCTTATATAATTTCTTTTAAAAAACGAAAAAAGACTTGCCGATTTATGCACCAGAATACCTCTCGACAGAAATTTACCTCTGCGCCCTTACCAATATGCATACAGGAAAGAATGACCCACGGAAGGCGCTCTACTAAATCAGATAATACTGATTTTAGTAGCCTACCGACAAAAGGAGATGACAATATTTATTCCCTTAGATATTGAAGGTTTCTTTGATAATATCGGATACGAATCTATTTCGGAAGCCATGTCCAAAAACGGTATTGACCATCCTACTAACCACTAGGTTAGGGCGATGCTCGTAAACAGGAAAATGTCAACGCCTTCCGGTGAAACAAAAATCTCTGCCTCAGCCCTAAAGGTTTGTCTACAAGGAAATGCTCTCTTACCACTGTTGTGGTCATCGGTAATTGGTGACCTACTAGTAAAACTTAGTAATCTGGGCTATCAAACAATTGCGACGACTTAGTCATAAAAGTGAAGAGTGAACACCCTTAACACGTTTGCTATAAAATGCAGATTGCTTTAAAATGTGTGTAAGTTAGTAAATGACTCGTGTATTGGAGAAAATCTCTCAATCACAGTAATGCTACTTCACTCGCAAAAGAAATCTGCGATGGATCAAAGATGGACACCGGGGTAGGCACTGGTATATTAAGTCACAATACCAGAATTTTGTATTTAATAGGAAAAAGTCTAAGTTTACTTCCAACGGAAACACAGGCTAAATAAGTGTGCGCAAAAATCACTCTCGATAAGGGAATGAAGGGTGTTACCATTCATATACTAACGGACAGTGAAGCAATCAATCATGGGCTGCTTCCTTACATTACAAGATGCCCCATAGAAATATAGTAAAACTTGGTGCGTGGCTGATCATAAAGTATTGCCATGCATGACTTTCAGTGCCTTAAGAATACGAAATTCTAAAAATCTCCGCTAGAGATATTCTCAATTTTATCGCAAGAGTTGAGCCCCTCTTGGTTTCCTTACATTGATTTTCTGATACAAAAGATTTATTGTAGTTAGTTTTAATTTTTTTTTTTCAGTTTTATATGCATTTTATTTTCTTAATCATAAAATTTTATATACTAACAAAAAATGCTTAAATGCTAGTTTAATATTACTTAACAATTTTATACTAACTTACTGGCCCCACCCAGGCACTCTAAGCTTCTCTAAATTCTTATATACAATATATGTCTTTAGACTTTATTTACATTTTATTTTATTTTATATTATTCATTTTCTATACTTAAGGCTACAAAAAACATTGTTAACAAAAAACTTTGCATATGGATATTACTTTTAAATTTTAGAAAAACTTAGTTTCTTACTTAAAATAAACCTTAGTTTACCTAACCTGCATACACAATACACACATACACACCTAGGCATTATACACAATAATATACCAATACTAGTATATACCTTTGTATATACCAATATATTATTATTATTATTATTATCAAGAGAACGATACAAATTAATTTGTAGGGTCCGGGATCTTAACGCCGGGGTACTATGCCCATGTGGCGCGTTTTGTCAACAACTGAATCAACCCTATCTGATCCAGGTAGATGAATGCTTCCGGCGGAACGAAGCCGTCAGGGCGCACACTCTCGTGTTAAAAGGTAATTGGGGTAGTAAGCCCCAGATACCAGGTTATTCGTCGAGGTCATTGCTCTTGCAATGTGCCTTCAAGTTAGCTTAATTACGAAGTTGTCCACTCGTATTAGGTTCGCCCAGTTGTAAAGGACCTCAAACAACCGAATCTTTTCCATTAAGCTTGCTCATACATTGAACCACACGGGACATCCAAATACCAGCATGGGCCTGATAAGGGCCAAGTAACAGATTACCTTTATCCTCGCGTTGAGTTGGCTGCTATAAAACAGTCTGTTTGTAAGGGCAAAAGTGCCTTTAGCTCTGGCCAGAACAGTATCTACATTTTTGTCAAAATAAAGAATTTGATCCCAAGGTATCTGATTACCTTTCGACAGGCAAGAGGCTGTCCGTGTTGTCCAATGATCGAGAACTTTCGCCAGTTTTTTCTGGTATCCCTAGAGGCTCTAGACAACGGCGTCCTAAAGAGAATGGTTTCCGACCTTTGAAAGTTGATTTCCAACTTCCAGTCATCGCAAAATCGTCTTATCTTATGGAAGTCACGCTGCACGAGAGAATTAATGACCTCGATTCTTGAACATGTTCTGTGCGCTATCAAATCGTCTGCGTACGCAGTAGTATAAGGAAGTGAACTTGTCAAGTCGCTTGTATAAATGTTGAATATAATCGTCTTCGCGCCTTGCTGAAGACCATTTTTAATTTGAAATATTCCAACAGAAGTCATATCACCATTTTTCACCATATTAAAAAATGTACAAGAGGGGTTTACTAATCCCCAGCCTATTAAACTTATAGAAAATCCCCTCTAACCATACGGTGTCGAAGGCCTTCTCCAAGTCAACAAGACAGGCACCAGTTTCGGTAGCGAAAAGCACATCAGGAGTTTGGTCTTGTAGCAATTAAAACATCGCTCTTCGTTCGAACCTAATCAGTGAATAAGCATTCACCGCAAGGGCCTTCAAAGTTTTGCTCCACCATGTGCGTACCCGTTACGATATGTGTTGCGTTAGGCACGGCAGCAGCGCTTAGATCTGATCCACCCGCCTTCTGCCCTTGGATTGCGAGCAAGATGGCCAGCATGTTAGGTGCAGCTTCCGTTGTTCTCGGCATTGGCGCCAGAGAAGCAACAGTCAGAGCGTAGGAAATTTGGGACGTGACGGCTGGTGTTTGAAACCTTACAGGTGTAGGTTTGACCTCCACCCTCTGCTGCCCATCCAGTTTTGCTTTTTTAATGTCAGCGAACTTAGGACAACCCCGATAGTTTGCGGAGTGTACCACGTTCCCACATTACATGCACGAAAGCTGCGTCCTATCGGATGCTCCGTCCCTACATAGAGCAACCTCCTCGGAACTGTGGTTCTTTGCGTACTTCACGCATCGAGGCTGTATACGGCAGTTCGACGCGGCGTGTCCGAACCTCTGACAGCGAACGCATTGTATAACGCTTTCGCTTCTTTTTAATTTTTCCCGGTGAACCACCTGGTAGTCCAGGACATTCATAGTTCTTACTCTATCCAGACGGCTTTCGGGACTGAGCTGCACCAGGAAGAACGACAGACTCCGTTTCTCCCGCCTGGTTTTAGCCCCCCCCCCCACAGACTTTAGTAATTCGCACTCCTTCTCTTTGATCTGTGCCAGGATCTCCTCAGGATCAGAAGACGACTTCAACGCATTTAGCAGCATCGATTGTCGCTTTTCACACTTCGCTGTGAATGAGTAGTGCTCCGTCGTCGTCTATTTGAGGAGCTCTTTTACTTTCGCGTAGCCCTATACTGTATTACAGTGGATAGCATGGCTATCGTTCCCCAATCTCTTAATATTAAAATTATTACTAATGGCCAACTTACGCAGGTCCTTGGTTGCACTTACCTCTAGTTTATAGGTGGTGATAGAAGGCACCTTCTTCTTCTTCTGTGGTTTTATCTGTTGTTGTTTTTGCCGCTGCTGCTGTTGTTTCTGCTGCAGTTGTTGTTTCTGCTGCTGCTGGTTTTGTTGTTGTTGCAATTGCTGTTTCTGTTCTTGTTGCTTTTCTTGTTGGGAGCTCTCTGCTTTTAGTTGCTCCCTCTGCAGTTTGTTTATGCTTAATAGCAAGCACTTTTTCTTTCATTTTTTCTATGCTGCTATTAAGATCTTGTATTTGTTCATCCTCATCTTCCGACTCAGATGCCGCTTAAGAGGCAAAGTTGTTGTTGCCTCCCTCATAACGGACCTCATCAGAAATGTGCATTAATGCATCATCAAATTTTTGTTTGTTGTGTTGTGCTGTGTTTGCTGTTTCAGCTGTTAAAGCAGCACTCATTTTCATTTTTGTTAAATTAGGAATAGTCTTTAACCCCCTCCCCCTTCTGATGGTTTTCGCCACGGTACCGGCAACAGTGAGGTTGCCTTTTGCAACTCCCGTTGTGGGAAGAGCAAAGCGCGCTCCACCATCCATCACGTGTTTTTGTTTTGCCAATATATATTATTTTTTATGTATTATATATTTACCGAAAAACAAAACAAAAAAAAAAGTTCCAAGTTTGACCCGGGATCGAACCCGCGTCTTACGATTTGGTGACCGACGCCGAAAACCACCTGGTTACCAAGTCAACATGAGAAGCTGCCACTAATTACACTTATGAAGAAAACTGAATCACTTTCCCTTTTATTTATTTTTTTTATCTATTTTTTTCCTTTTTTTTTTTTCTATCTTTACTTTAGAAAAGTCGAAACACGTCTAATCTCTGCGGAGATCTGCGAACGACTGATTAATTGTAGTTCTTTGTGTTAAATGAATTGTCAATCTTATGAACTATGTGACATACTTTATGACGTTACCCTTAAATGGTAACGAATGCTTGCATTATATCGTGTCTTGTTGCCACAGTTTCGGTAACGACTTCCTTACATTTGACAGCGTGTTCAGTCCCAAGAACCAACATTTGACTAAAGTGACAATTACTTGTAGCCTTTTATATTTCTTGCAGCCGTTGTTATTTTCCTTCTTCAGCGCTTCTCTAGTCAGCGTATATTCTTTAGATTTGTTTTTCTATTTCTTACACTTGTTTTAGAATACTTTCACTTTTTCGAGTATCGCGTTTGTACACTGTGTTTTTTTTTTTCTTGATTTTCAAATAAGACTTTTACTGGTTCTTAGATCTCGTCACACAATCGGAGAACCTTTTCGATTAATGCGATGTGCATATGCGTATGATCAATCAAGAACGGCTAAAATATGATAGCAGAAATGAATGTTATCGTTAAATGACTTATTTATTTAAAGCCTCAAAATTCAAAGAAACTATGAAACCTCAAAGCAGACATTTTTAAAACAAGCATTCGTGACTGATATTGTGCTTTCCGGACCACTGCTTTAAAGGTGCTACTCACATGTCAATTATTTTTGACTGTACACACTGTTTGGACTGTATATACCAAATGCCTAATTTGCTATCATATTCCTGCCAATATTGTTAAAAAATAAAATTAAATTAAATTAAAATAAATTAAAAAAAATGTAATTGCATTAGCATTATCTACTATGAGAGTTAGATAAAAAATAAGGAAATATTGGGTGAAAAATTTATTGTTGAAAAGACAACAATTGTACACACAGTTGTGATGCGAGAATTGGATCCAATAGATATCAAGATCTACCTGAAAATCGATATGAATATGAATTATTATGAGTATACGAGTATAAGGTTATGAGCTCCACTATCTGTATAGACGCTTCCTTTTCGTTTTCAAACATTTTATTTTTCGTTCGATTTCGACTCGAATATGAGTATACGAGTATAAGGTTATGAGCTCCACTACGTGTATACACACTAACTTTTCGTTTTCAAAAATTTTATTTTTCGTTCGATTTTCACTTTAGGATGCAAGACAAATTGAAATTGAGTCCAATCGTACCCTGCGTGCAGGTGCTTCTATTAACTGGAGCAAAGGGTGAGGAGAGATTTTTGTAGTTGATTAAGTATACTTGTATGTATATTAAATATTATATACATATAATATATAAATACTAAATCTGTAAAAAATTTCGTAATTAATTTTTTAAATAAGAAATAGATTGGCATGGCTTTCATATTGAAATATTTAAGCCTTAAACGAATGGGTTAATTTTAATTACTGTTAAGTAATTGGGAAACTATATTTTGTTAACACTATTAACATTCACTTACCTAATCTGCCACACAATTTGCGCAAAAACATGAATAAAAAATTTGTTTACAATGATTTTATTTTTTTATATAAGAAGCAATATTACATTTTTCAAATTCATTGTCTATAAAGCTTAACTACTGGCTTACGCTTTTTATTTGTATTTCAAACTAGGCGTTTTAAATAATAACAGTCGGTGAGAAAAATAGAAATAATTAGCTTGGCAAACATAAGGTTATACAAAAATAAAACGTCATCTAAGACGCATACGTTGTTGCTGATGACCAATGTAGTTGCTAATGACACATTTCGTTCAAATAATTGTTGATTGAATGTTGATCACCGGTAAACGAACTGGCAAATAAAAAAGTGGCTTTGGCGATATTATTGTTTAATTTTAATACTTTATTAAGCATATGTGTTGATTGATGAAGTAGTTGATTGAAGATTATTGAATTTAATTTGATATATCGAACTGATTTATTTGACTTAATTTCAAATTTATTTTTGTATTTTTATATTTTTTGTTAGATACCGATATAATTTTTAATTTTTCTGTCTATGTCAACAAATTGAAGAAATTATTCTAAAAATAGTTTAAAACCAAAAGTAGCATATTTGTTACTTCTTGTAAAAAATGTATTACTTAACAATAAGATAATTTTTTTATTTTTCCCAATTACAGTAAAAATTCCTTAAATTTTCTTTTAAGTAAATTTGCAAATAATAATAATTACTTATTGCAAAAAATGAAACGAACCAAAAAAAGTTTACGAATATTATCATCCACATTGTCGCGTTGTACCACGTAATTCCCCACCATCATAAATATTTAAATTATGTTGACGGGAGTAATTATTAACGACCAATTGTCCTAATAAGAAGTCAAAAAATATTTAATAATTATTTACCTGTGAGCATATATGTGTTCATGCATACCGTTGGCACATTTAATTTTTGTTCATTATTTATTTTTTATTTATTACATAGTAATTTATTTGCTGTTTTATTCAGTATTTCAGAACGAATTTAACACTTACCTTCATCAATTCGCCGAGAAGCCTCCTCAATATCAGCTTTTGCATCCTTAAGTATCACATACATGAGTGGCATCATTTCCCATGGGTATCGAAATTTTTCTAAAAGCTTTTGACAGTATTCTAAGAAAACTTCTGCACTTTGTCCTAGAAAGACAAGTACGTAAATGAATTTATAAGGAAACATTATTATTAACTTCTGTTTTATTTTCATTATTTTCAAAAGTATTATTGCAACTTTTAATGGGAAAATGAGTATAGAAATGTTTATTCGTAGATTAGAAATAATGATGAAAATTACGATACGGATATAACTGTCAAGATGAAACAGATTTCCCAATCAAAAACTGACTTGGGAGAGTTTTTTTTTTTCAAGACACAGTTAATACTCTTACAAATTATGCCATGTTTTAAACCCGGAGAATTGAAAAGTAGAAGAAAGAAACTTTGGAACAAGATTAAAAATTTCACATGAGAACATGTTACCAAAATTATCCAATTCAAAGAATACTTTTTTATCAAAAACCCCTTATCCGACAAATTTCACTCGGTGTGAAAAAAATACACTGGTGAACAGTAGAACGAAAAGCTTAATGCCTAGGAGAGCAACTTACCATTGTATCATACAATCTATCTATCTATCTACTTGTTCTTTAGCGAGTGAGTTATTTTTTGCATAAATTTATCATATGCGTATAGAAGTGCATCTCTAACCGTTCGCTAGTAGATAAAGCAAAAATTATTTCTTATCAGTACAATGTCTACAAAGGCTTATGGAAATTCAATAGCTTATTTGATGCCACAATCGATGGAAAATACTTGATATGTCAAGCTGTTAGAAATAGCGCATTCCTTTTTGCTAAATTTTACTTAGTTGGCGGTTCCCCAAATAAATGTGCTCTCAATATTGGTATTTAATGAGGTTAACAAACGCTACCGTTTCCGTTCTGCAGCCCAAAGGCAGGGAAGTAAGTCCATGAACAAATATAAAAAGCCAAGAGTGTTGTGGACATCAAAGGAATATAGTGGATTACAAGTGGATAAGAAATGGCAGACATGTGATTATTACTGAAGACTAAAAAGGCTGTTGAAGACAGAACGGACTCCAGCGGCACACCAACCTTAATTTTGTGGATACTAGACTTGAAACCGTCCAACTCAACTTGAATTAAACGTACCGAAAGGTAAATTCTTATCCAATGAAGAGTAGAATCATCTATTCGACATGCTCGCGTTTTCGACAAAACATCCTAATGTCAATTTTTGACAACCATATGCCTTAGAAATATCAAGTTCAAATTTCTTGCTTTCGTCTACACTTTTATGTTTGGGTAGAACTAATCATGAACCTTAAACAGTGTTTTTGTTGCTTGAAGAATACTTCTTAGGAATATGGGGATATTGGATTAAGACTATTAACATTAAAGAATATCCCCACAATCTTGAAATTGTAATTTGGTGGGAGCTGACGCCTACTTTTATCAGGCCTATATATATACTATACTATACTAACTTAAAGTAACCTAAAAACTAGGATTTATAATGGTGTAAGAGGTTAAGTTTGAGCCGAGAAGTGCTCAGGTTAAGATCACAAAGGAAAAGGTTTGAGTTGACATTACGGAGCATGTAGGAGATTGGTTCGTTGGAACCGTAACAGATTCGATAGGTTAGAATGTAGAAGAGATGAGGACAGAGCAAATTGCTAGGGTTAGTGTCGAAGGAAATGGAATTGTAAAGAGAGGCGCAATCCACAGAACCAGAGAGCAGACGATGAATAAAGAGAGTGTCAGCTACATCTATTAAGAGTATTTAGGTTATGAAGCTTGAAGCGGTCACGAGAGGGACGTAAGTTAAAAAAAAGTCACAGCAGGGTAGTCCTCGAAGGAAAAATCGAAAGAAAAGACGTTGAACGGAATCCGGGATACACGAAACCGCTGAAAGGGGGACCACACTTGGCTGGCATATTCGAGTAGGAGCAAGACAAGAGTAATGTTAAGTCATCTTGGCACATAATGGTTGCGAAATTCTTTAGACCATCGTTTGATATAACCAAGTGAAGAGTTGGCTTTAAGGATTACATCTTCAATATACGAACGGAGGCTTACCTCTTTATCGTATATTATCCCAAGGTTGCGAAGGGATTGAACCTAGGGTATAGGTCGGCCATGTATAAAATAAAGTCGAGGAGAAGATTGACTAAACTTACGTGATTAAGCACTAAGCAATTTTTTAGACACCACGTGGAAAAAATATCGAGGTCTTCTTGAAGGAGAATAAAATCTTGGGATGAAGAAATAATTTTAGAAAACTTAGTGTCGTCGGCGTAGATAGATAGAAGGCAGTGTTTAATAATGCTCTCAATATCGTTTATTGTTAAAATGAAAAAAGATGGTTGCCTTGTGAGACACCAGAATGGATAAAAATGGGGTTGACAAGGCTGACCTAAAACCAATGCTATAACAACGGTCCTACAGGTAAGAAGATATCCATTTTCTGTCCTTTGTGTGGTGCACTTGTATCGGTCCTGCCTTAAAACAAAAGTAAATATTTAAAATGTCTTGCAAATCGTGTCAACTCGATAATTCCGATATGAAAGTAGTCTGCTGTGACTGCAATAACATATTACACGCCTCGTTTAAACGAAACAACAAAGTATGGAGAGGTGTAAATTGAGCTTCTTCCAAGCGGTGTGACTCTCTCTGGTGAAGCGTCAATTAGTGGATTCAACAAATCATTACAAAAAAAGAAAATCAAAGTAAACAACCAACATAACACCTCAAGCTACGAATAATACGAATGTTTCAAATTCTCACTGCACCGAACATAAACATCTGCAAACCGCTCTCCATAAGGAGTTTGACCAAAAAATTAACTTGTTGGAACATAAGGTCAATTACCTTGAACTACATCTGATTTCTACCTCAGTAGAAATCTATAATGTTCCTCCCAAACCACCAACACCTTACTTCTTGACTCAGTGTTAAAAGTTTTTCGTTATGGTTTTAATATAAGTATAACAGAGAATGACATTGATTATTGTTACATAAGAAAAATTACGAAGCTTAAACATAACACGGAGAACAACCACCCACAACCACAACACATCATCATCATATTCCACGTCAAACTTGTGTCACGTCACTGCAAAAAGCACACAATGAGAGCGAGAAAAGAGAAGAGAGAACCGCTGTCATTTGTGAATCCAAGCGCGAATACACAGAAGATGTTTATCAACAACTGGTTGACTCAACATGCACGTCAGCTGTTTAAAACCACAACATCAATGAATACAACAATGAAATTTAAATATGTTTGGAGTACAAATGGGATAGTTTATATGCGTAGGAAAAAGGGTGATAAATCAATTAAAATCACTTCCATAGCTGATCAGTAAATTATGAATTGTGTTTGTTCCATCTCTCGTTCATTTCCAATTGCATGTGAATATCCGGATGTTCTCTATGATTTCTGTCTTCATCAAAATATTCGTAGTGTTAGAAGTAACTTTTCATCATTGTTAGTACATATTAATACGTTTGATAAATTACAATAACTACGTTTTAAGTGAAGTATGGATTTATGAAAATGAACTTGATATCTATACTATACCCGAGTATAGTATTTTTGGTAACTGCAATGAGAGTTATTCTGCAGTAGGTAATGGTTTATATTAGAGAAGGTTATGCGTTAAATTTTTCAAAAATTAACATTCGAAGTGCTGATGTTGTAAAACTATGTTTTGAATACGATAATAAATTATTCACTATATTGTGTATATATAGATTACAATAAGTAACTAAATCAATTTTTATAAATGATTTGAGAGATATAATTTCTATGTACTAAGAAGGAAAATGGTCAATATCAATAACTCGAGTTATGGATTCTTCATTCAGTTGCATCGAGTGGCTTAGCTTATGACTTTAAAGTTACAGATCATCATATGATCAGCTTAAGAATACAAATGGTTGATGAAAAAGTCAATCGTAATCACAAAAAAAAAACGAAGTAAACAAATAGACTATATGGGTACCACAATGGTCTTTGATAAATATATTACAATCTTGCAAAAACATATGAAATAGTGCACAAGTGAATCTTTACATATTTCTAATAGAAAAAGACATAAAGCCATGGATGATAAATGCACTCCCTAGGAAAATATTGCAGAAAAAATACTACACAGTAAAGGTCAGTAAGCATCTTCACAATGGAAGATTAAATTTGTTCTATAATACATTATGTAAAAATATACATAAGAATGTTTAAACCACACGCAATAAGTATTACTTAGATATGTTTACAAGAGCAAACGGTAATAGTAGAGATGAATAGAGAGTTCTGGATAATATTCTCGGAAAACACAAATAAATGAATTAAAGGTTATTGAGGTCCAAATATCTGACCCTGTAAGCATCTCAAAACTATTTAAAGAACGTTTTTCTGAAGTCTCAGAACAACTAAAGCCTGTTTTAATATCCTACTGTTCTGTAATTGCACCCTGTCTACCAACATTATCGGAGATGCTCTGCAAATAGTTTTGTATATAATTCTATTATGGTGTTGAACTCTCGAAACACATAATGTTCTTAAAAAATAAAGACTCATGCACAAATGATGGCATTAACAAGCATCTTTTTAAAAAAAAACATTGCTTGGCAAGTAGTTGACGTTATGAGTTATTTGTTTAAATTAAGTATTCCATTGGGTTGTTTTCCTAAATCCCTCAAATGTTCTGAAGTAATTCCACTATTTAAAATAGGGGATCGAAAAAATGTATCCAACTACGGACCTATATCTCTTCTACCAACTGTTGCAAAATTATTTGGGAAAATGATTAAAGGCGGGATGTTAAAATTTTTAGCACGTAGTGATTTATTCGTTAACCAGTTTGGTTTAAGATCTTGTTTATCCACAGAGGACGCCATTCTTAGAGTACGTAGTCAGTTACACAAAGGAATAAATATAAATATTTCTACAAAGCTTTTGACATATTTGATCACAAGTTACTGCTAAGTATATAATATAATGCTGGTTTCAAAGGAAAAATTTATATGTGGCTCAAAATATACCTCAAAGACAGAGCGCAAAGGGTTAAATTAAACGATATTTTCAGTAAACCACGCGTTCTAAAATTTAGCATCCCACAGGGTTCGGTGCTTGGACCTCTTCTATATTTAATCTACGATTATTTACAATTATTTAATTCGATTTTTAAACAACAATTAAATTGGTTAGCTACGGCATACGCTAATGATATTACCTTCATATAGCATTTTTAAAACCTTTTTGAATGCGTTACTAAGATTGGGAATTACTTAGAAAAATGAATACTGTGGTTTGCTATTCATAAACTAATGGTCAGTAAAAAAACAAAATTAGTTCACTTTGAACTATCTAGCAATCACTTATTTGACCTTAATCTGTACTTTCATGCAGCTGACTGCAAGAAATACGGACTACCAGTGCATACTTGTAGTATTCAAAATTACAAAAGTAACACTTCTGAAAAGTACTTTAAGATTAACTCCGTTAGTAAATGTAGATACCTTGGGGTTTTGATAGACCACAATTTGAATTGGAAGTGCATTAAAATTTCACATGAATCTAATCGTAGTTGCTCGTAAGCTTTATCTCATTAAACCTAACTGCTCCAAAACAGTTCTATGTAATGTCTCCTATGGTCTTGCACACTCGAAGTTGCAATACGGTATCAGTACTTGGGGTGGAACTTACTTTAGTACAATTAAATCGGTTTTAACTACACATAAACATTTAGTTTGCTTATTCCCTAGTGCAAATCTTAATACTCATAGCTAGCCCTTATTCAAAAAGCTTGGAACTTTACCATTGAGGCATTTGTACATCTTTAAAGTACTAAGAGAATTTTTAAAACAAAGTGGTAACATTCCAAGCAGACACAATCAGATTTACAATTTACGACTAAGCAGCATGGCTTTAGTTAATACACCAATTTCACGTACACCACTCTTCTCAATAGAATTCAACAAAGTTTTAAGTAGTAAATCTACCTTTCAGAAATCCATGTTGACTGGGTGATATAAATGAACAGAACTTTATATAAAATGCTTTCTAATATTTTAGATACGTGAGAAAGCGTAGCAATGGGACGCTCTTTGTGTGAGAAATAGATGAAATAGGGAGAAAAGTGAAAAAGATTGGGGGCACACTTTTCGAAAAATGTTGCGATAAGCCCGTCTGGCAGGGGAATGATTTTTTAATGAGATTTTGTAAGTTTTCTCCGATATGGATAGAATCAATCAGATTGAGAGAAAGAGGGGTCAATGTAGAAATTGAAATATGAAAACGAAATATATGGTGTCAAGTACGAATAAGTTGTCTGCAAATAATTATTTAAAAAGATTTGCAAAATAGTTGGCAATAGTATGTGGGTACGTTGATGATATATTATCAAACGAGAGAGAGGGGGGATAACCGTTTGATTGTCTTTTGTCGTTGATGAATTGATAAAAGGTCTTAGGATCGTTGATCCCGCTGTGTCGGGAAAGTGCTGATTTTTTTTTATAATCGGCGCCCGCTCAACGAGTTTTTGTACCCTTAAAATGTTCGAAAACAGCGCGGGCTAAGGAAATTTAGGGAGGAAGAAAAGACAGGTACCGATGTACATTGTTTTTAAGTGTTTGCAAGTTATAACGACCAGGAAACACAGAGGTCGGCAGGGTATTCCATAAGCAAGTTGTACGGCTTTGTACGCTTTGGTTCCACTTTTCGCTTTAATGACAGCAGACAGCATTGAGTTTTGGAAGCATTAAATTCCACTCGGTTGATAGTTTCCCAATTGGTTATGCTGTTAATATCGGTATTTAGTGAGCTTAACATACGCTGCCGTTCCCGTTCTACAGCCGAAGTGCAGGGGCGTGAGTCCGGGAGCGAATATGAGAAGCAGAAACTGCTGTCATCAGCAAAGGAATAAAAGAGGGGTCAATGTAGAAATTGAAATATGAAAACGAAATATATGGTGTCAAGTACGAATAAGTTGTCTGCAAATAATTATTTAAAAAGATTTGCAAAATAGTTGGCAATAGTATGTGGGTACGTTGATGATATATTATCAAACGAGAGAGAGGGGGGATAACCGTTTGATTGTCTTTTGTCGTTGATGAATTGATAAAAGGTCTTAGGATCGTTGATCCCGCTGTGTCGGGAAAGTGCTGATTTTTTTTTTTATAATCGGCGCCCGCTCAACGAGTTTTTGTACCCTTAAAATGTTCGAAAACAGCGCGGGCTAAGGAAATTTAGGGAGGAAGAAAAGACAGGTACCGATGTACATTGTTTTTAAGTGTTTGCAAGTTATAACGACCAGGAAACACAGAGGTCGGCAGGGTATTCCATAAGCAAGTTGTACGGCTTTGTACGCTTTGGTTCCACTTTTCGCTTTAATGACAGCAGACAGCATTGAGTTTTGGAAGCATTAAATTCTACTCGGTTGATAGTTTCCCAATTGGTTATGCTGTTAATATCGGTATTTAGTGAGCTTAACATACGCTGCCGTTCCTGTTCTACAGCCGAAGTGCAGGGGCGTGAGTCCGGGAACGAATATGAGAAGCAGAAACTGCTGTCATCAGCAAAGGAATAAATTGGATTAGAAGGAGCAGACAAGAGATCGTTAATGAAAATTAAAAAGAGTGTCAGAGACAGAACCGAGCCCTGGGGCAAACCAGCATTTATTTTGTGATTATCAGACTTGAAACCGTCCAAGACAACTTGAATTGAACGTTCCGAAAGGTAATTTCTAATCCATTGAAAAAGAGAGTCATCGATCCCAAGAGCACGCATTTTCGACAAAAGAGCCTGATGCCAAACTCTGTCAAATGCCTTAGAAATATCAAGTGCAACTATCTTGCTTTCGCCAGATTGATGTACGCTTTGGTTCCACTTTTCGGTGAGACATGCCATCAAATCACCAGTGGACCTCTTGCTACGAAAACCATATTGCCGGTTATTGAGAAGTTTTCGTGTTTCGAGATATTTCATGAGCTGACGGTTTTTCAGCATTTCCATGAGCTTGGAAAGAAGCGACATAAGTACAATGGGCCTTTAAGAGGATAGAGAAGAAGATTCGCCTTTTTTAGGGACGGGCTGGACAAATGCTGTTTTTCATCTGCTCGGAAAGAGTCCTTAAGAGTAGGATAGATGAAAAAACTTACGCAGTGGTTTTGCAAGCGTGGAAGAACACCTCTTCAGAAGAAGGGGAGATATACCATCTGGACCAGCGGATTTATGCATGTTGAGATCTTTAAGTACTCTTTCTACTACACGAGTGCGAAAGTGAATTCGTCCCATTGTATATTCAACGCACTCAAGTGTAGGCGCGGACAAAGCACAATCTGGAAGTGCTGAGCTATCCGCAAAGTGTGCAGCAAGCAGATTGGCTTATTCCAAAGAGCTGATGAGGCAGAATTTTTAATGTTTTTGACGAATGACCAACAATTGTTACTACCTTTGAGACATTGCAGTATTTTTTGTATCAGGTTTTGGTCGTATTGGAATTTCACACGCTTGAGAAAGACGTTTCAGTCATTTCTGGCTCGTTTAAACTTTTTTCGGTTTTCCTCTGTCGGGTTGGTTTTGTAAGACCGAAAAAACAATTCTCTAACCCTGACAGCCTCTTTACAGCTCGAGTAGTACCATGCCTTTTCTTTTGGTTTGATACTCTTCATCTGATTCTCTCATTATCGAGGAAACATAACGACCAGTTAAAATTCCTAAGGAAGTTGTAAGGTACGCTCCAATTGGCTTTCTCGTATGGCCATACGGTTCTTTTAGGAATCTTTTCTCTAACTGTGTAGTGGGTACACGAGAATTTAGCTGATATAATACAATGGTCCGACGAGCCTAGAGAGGAGAACACATCAACGCACTACTTGCTGGGTTAAGTTATTTTTCGCAGCTAAGATTTCAACACATCGTCCTTCGGATGTTGTCTGTCCAAAATGTCGAAGCAAACCAGAATTGTGTATATTGAAATCGCCCGTAATCACGATTTCAGTATGAGGATTCAGGGATACAACAGCTACATACAGCTTCATCACTACGCACATAAACGGCGAGACCGAGATGGGGAAAGAATAGTGGCACTAGTTCGTAGCCAGGTAGCTTCAGATCAGAGTGATCTAAGAGGTGTGGGCGGGGATCTACCTGTGTTTCACTAAGTGCCAAAACAGCTGGTCGGTACTTACAGACGTGGACGTACGCAGAAAAGTTATTACTTTTTAGCCCGCGTATATTTGCTATGTCCACCGTGAATTCCCTAGTCATAATTAAAAACAAACACAGTAAACACAAACACCGACGATACTAAGCAAGGCTGCGAAGTGAAAATTCTGGCGATGGTTTACCGAATCAAATTGCTGTAGGTGTTATGCCTTTACAACCATATGAAACAGTGCACCAACAAAACCTTCACACACAACCCTCTATCCAACAGTTGTTACATACACTCAGTCACTGCCCTTTTTTTTTGTTATGGCACTGTGCACTGTTCTAGTTTTTTTTTCACACGCGCGCGGTGATTTGGGTTTTTTTTTAACACTGCGCGTTGTGTTTTTTTTTTATTTTTTGTACAGCACGGAGAAATACGAGTGCAGGATGACGTGTGCACTCGTTGGTGGTCGGCACGGTACTCTAAATAGAAGCAGTTATAAAAAATTGAATATTTTACTGTTAAAAATGGAGACAGCCTCAGTTAAGGAGGTGCTGGTAAAATCAAAAGAAGATTTACGAGAAAGGTATCAATTTTGGGAAAATTACCTTTGTGCAATATGTATAAAAAGAGAGAATGGAGAAAGAAGTGGACTTGGGCATAGAGTTATGGATAAAAAAAAGAAGAAGAAGTGGGTCAAAGTTTCCGATAGTTGATAGCGTTAAGGGGCAAAACGTTACTGTGTAATAAATGGGATCACTATTGAAAATAAGGTCTAGTTGCTTACCTACGGAGTTAGGAACGCCGTAGGCATAGGCTTGAGTCTTTTATACGACCCATGAATAGACATTCCTCGAATGAACTAGCTCTTGACGCACTAAAAAAGAAATGCTCATCCAATGGAATCCACTTCAGCAGAGGCAGATAAGGATATCGTTGCTGGAATCACTTAGGTTAATAAGTTGGTCAACCGCTTTAATAACAAGGATGTACGATTCAATAGATTGAGCTGGGAGAATGTAGAAACACATAACTTACTTCCCCATTGAGAAGTATTATTTTAATTGAAATAAAGTCAAGTTTGACGAAAGAAGAGATATCGATGAAGGAAGAGCTGAGGGTATTGGAAATGGCAAATTGGGCACCTACCAAATTTTGTAAGAAGATGGAAATAGTTCCTGGCTTTTTACGTCGGGACCAGATTGGTTTCCGTAAGATCATAGACGTCGAAAGAGAGGCTATAAGATTTAGACAAAACAGTACGAGTTTTAGAGCCCAATGTTCTTACGTTTTGGTTGTAAAATGTGAGAAAGAGTTTGTTACGTGGAAGAGTAGGGGAGTGTAGATGAGATACAGACAAAGAAGACAAGTTAGGAACGAAAAAATTTATCATAGACAGCTCGCCTACGTTAAAGGTAAGAGACTCTTAGAGTGTATAGGTGTACATACGTAACCTTTTGTGGAGGTGTGTTGAAAATTTCGAGGAACCTCTTGTAAAGATTCCTGGGACTAGGGAGGCCTTGCTATTGGATGGAGACCATGACACTTGTTTTGGTTTTTTTTCTCAAACAGGGGGTTGCTTTACTTTTCAAATTATTTCATGAAAATGTTGACAACGACCATATTTTGAGTGGTCCATACGGAGAGTCCAATTTTGAATCACTTTTTTAAGCATATAAAACTTCAAAACAAAAAAAGGAAATTTCCGCTGTCTATAGTAATCGCAGTGAACTCCACACATATTTAGTCCTAACAAACAAAGGTGTTCTTGCTTTACAAATTACGGTAAACTACTAGGTGGGGTGAAAAGTTACCTCCTTGGGAATAAAAAAAATTTTTTTTTTTAAATGTTTTCTTATTTTATTCAATATAGTCCCCTTTTAGTTTGATACACTTATTTCAGCGATTTTCCAACTTCTTGATCCCGTCCGAAAAGTTATTTTCCGGAAGGTCTGCAAAATACTCCTCCGTGGCGTCGATGATTTCCTTGCGTGAGCATAATTTTTTATTGATGTGCCATCTTTTGAGGTTTGGGAAGAGGGAATACGAGGGATTCAAATCGGGCGAGTACAGTGGATGCGACAGCAATTGGACCCGTAAGTCATTAATATTAGCAATGCTCTTGTGCTCCGGTGCATTGTCTTGCAAAAACAAAACATTTTTCGTTTCATGTGAGTCCGCTTTGCAACGATTTCGGCCTTTAATCACTCCAATAATGCGCAGTAATACTTGCTGTTGATGATTTTTCCTTTTTCGAGGTATTCCAAGAAGAGTATGCCATAAGAATCCCAGAAAACCGACGCCATAAACTTTCCGACACAACCAGCCTCCCTCGGCCGCTTCGGAGCACTCGTGCCGGCTTCAGTTTCATTGCCGGGCACTCATTCTGTTCTCTGGTGTTCAGAGTTACCAATCGATGCCAAAAGACTGCTCGATTCCGCATCAGCAAGTCCAAACACTCTTCGAAGTGCTCTCGCGTTTGTGTTTTTGGTCAGGAGTGAGTATGCGCGGCACCCAGCTACAGAATAACTTTTTCATATGCAGAATATTGCCCAAAATATGGCGTGTGCGCTCAGAACTAATCTTGGTGGTATCTGCTAGCTCTCGCACCTTTACTTTCCGGTCAGCTAACACCATTTCATGTATTTTTTTGACGTTGTCCTCTGTAACCGCATCGGAGGGCCTGCCGCTGCGGACTTGATCGGTAGTGGAGTTACGGCCACCACGAAACTCTCCCCATAATATTTATCCAACTCTTTTTTTATTTCCTTCGCCATTTTGCCTCTGAAAAAATAATGTTTTATGAGAGAACGAAAATCGTTTTGTCCATACTCAACATGATGCCAAACACGTCAACAAAAATCAGCTGTCAAAACAAAACTAAAAACAGTATCGCACTGAAATTTGGCACGTCTGCCTAAATATAAATGGACTTCAAGGCACCAGACCGCAGCACATTCTGGCGGTCAAGGAAATTACTTTTTACTCCACATAGTAAATATTATCGTTGTGATTTCAAGCAAAAAAGCCCACGATGTATGTATTCCGTTCATATAAGGCAAAACTAATGTATAACAAGCAATTACTGTACTTGATTGAACTAATAGATATGCATGACATTGTGTTTGCAGGAATATATATTTATTCGCATGAAATAAAAATAAAATATAACGATTAAATAACTTCGGTGCACACAACACAAATAGCAAAATTAATAAACACGAAAGTACAACACAATGCACTCCACACCCAAATTAACAAATAAAAAAGTAATGAAATTATAATACCAAAAAAACATATGGTAAGGTGAATTAAGAATAATTTTAAATAAAACTGCTGTTTAAAAAAAAAAGAATAAAAATGTCGAAATTATCGAAATCTAACGAATGCCAGGAAGATATCTTAAATGAGATTAGTCGGGACTATGAACAATTTAAGAAAGATGAAGAGTAGCTAAAGTCAAGTGGGTATTTAACTGCGTGTTTATCTGACATCGATCAAATGTTCAAACGGGTGAAAAAAGAACATTAAAACATAATCAGAAATGTTGCTGACCCACTCAATGAAAAATATGGTATATTTAGTATGTAATCTTCTCCAAAATAAAGAAAATATATTTCACTTTTAGTGGACAGTTGCACGATGGGACTGATCTTTTATTGAAAGACCACAATGCGTCAGTAGACATATCTCGATTAAACAACACGATATCCGCTGGCTCTGATCTATGTCTTCAAAGAGTTCAAATAAATTCGTTCTCAGGAAAGATTGGTCGGAATTTTTATTGGCTACAGCAACGACCCAAGTGGCTTCAGAAATAGCCGAACATCAAACTCGGAGACATAGATCAAGGGAAATAACCTTCCGCCCTCCTCTTGGCTACTCGGGCGCGTGATCAAACTGTATCCCAATGCAGATGCTCTAACGCGCGTGGTGACCACACACACAGAAAAAAGTATACTTAAATGTCCGATCGCTAAACTGTACCCCTTACCGGCAACTAATCCGTCGAACGAATCGTATGAAAATAATTAAAACAAGATGTAAACAAAAAAAAAAACAAAAAAAACTGAACCAATGATGTTTTTTATCAAAACAAAAAAAAAAATTAAGTGAATTAATAACTCCTATTTCATGAAAAAAATAAATTTTCTCCCCTGTTCACAAGGCGTGCTACTTAAATATGGATAACCGACCGTAGCAGCTAAATATAGTTTATATTATTTTTATATTCATTTAAACCAAAACTAATAAAAAATTTGTATCTTTCTCGGCATTTGCGAACCTCGCAGCCTGATGCAAGGGAAGAGAGAAATCCGAACAATCACAAGAAGGCACTCAAAAAGGAAGACGGGGATGAAGCAACAAGAAACAAAACTAAATCCATAACACCAGCGGCAGCAATACCGAACTCTGATATACACAGCGCAGCACAACATACCACAGCCGGATCAGCAACTCCACATTGCTGGGCCGGGAGCACGTGCTTCCCAACAAAATCAACCTCGCACTTTATGAATTGGAGGCATTGTGTGTTTGCAGGAAGATATTTAATCGCATGAAATTATTAAAAATAAAACATAACGATAAAATACAAAACTAATGTAACCAAAAGGCTAAAATTGCTTTCGACTTCCTAATCATTCCTGAGCTAAATAAGATAAGAGAAAATATTGTATTTAAATATTTAAATAATAGAAGTTATTTGTGTTTTGTATTCTCGTATATTTATTGCCCAAGTATCGGTCTTTGAAATTGTAAAGTAAATGCAGACAGACTAAAATATAAAACAATATTTACAAAAGAGTAAATCCAACAACCCTAAAATATACTATATATGTTTTTTTTCTTTGAAATTGTTACCCCTTTTTTGTAATAATTATTTTTGTAAACCTTTTTGTTTTGTTATCCGTATTTTTGTGTACCTCTTTGTTTTTAATTTATTATATTTTGAAAATATAAAAACATATATTTACCTGTCTAAACTATATGTTTAGCTTTTTAAAAAGAGCTAAACTAAACTTGGAAAAGCTCGACTTGGAAAAACCATTTAACAGAATTCCAGAGATCTTATTTAGATGGCATCCCAACATTTGCGATACATGTTATATAATCTGTTCTTCTCAAAAAAGTTTTCCGTTGACTCAGACCATCGTGTAAAAACACTTAATGGGCAATGTGCGATTTAACCTCAAAGTATCGTTGTTGATGCTTACTGATCCATTAGATTGGCTCAAGAAGAGAAGAGGGTAACATTTCTGAGTTTTACTAAGGTAAAATTGCTTCAATTGATAGGATGTGCTAGTTGTTGATGATTTATTTATTGTACAAAATCTATTTAACTCATAGTATTTATGTACATATGTAAGTTATGGCAACTTTTTGTATTGAACAAGTTTAAAAAAATTAAATTAACAATTCAGAAACGTTATATAGGGTTTTTCAATAGGGACTTGACAACTTTGAATTTAATTTGTGAACGCACTCTTTCACTAATCATCAAACTGTGACTGTTAATTTATTCAGTAAACTCAACATTTTTACCATGGTAAAGTACACTAACAAGCTCCGTTCTCCGATTGGTTTCTGGAGAAGATGTGCCAAGATGATGAATATCATCGCAAAATCATCTTCAGTGACGAAGCTCATCTTTGGCTCTCTGGGTTCGTCAATAAGCGAAATATGCGTTATTGGTCGGGTGAAAACCCACATTTGCTTCTTGAATCACCACTTCATCCACAAAATATAACTGTTTGGTGCGGTTTGCATGCCAGCGGCGTTATTGGGCCATATTTTTTCGTCGACGATAACGATCGTCACGTTACTGTGACCGCCGCTTGACTACTTTCAGTGAGGCTACCTTAAGTCATTGGCTTATGCCAACACGCCGACGACGTAGAAAGTGCTCAGAGCCAACATTGAATGCGAAATAGCGGCCGTTTCGGCCGAAATGTGTGGCCGAGTTGTTGAAAATTGGGTCCAACGAATCGACCGCTGCAAACGTGCCCGCGGTGGCCATATGAAAGAAGTCGAGTTTTATTCATAAATGTTTTGATTGTACTTCAAGCCGATAATAAAGTTTTTAAAATATCTCAAATGGTTTGCCTTTTAATTAAAAAAAAACAGTTGTCAAGTCGTTAATAGAAAACCTTACATGTTTGTTATATTTTTGTAGCTTTTTTGTTCATATTCGGGGTCTTCTAGGCGTTGGTAAGTGGAACATGAAAGGTAAGAAAAGGTAAGGTGTGGTGAATGGGGTGTGGAAATATTTAGTTATACGTGTGTACATAAGCAGATAAGTATAGTAATTCATT